>ML782788.1:335620-360811 GCA_009831015.1 Picea engelmannii
TGCAACTAACCTATATTCTAACCTAGTTTCCTATGATACTTAACCTAGATTAGACTGTTGGGTTAAGAATTTACTCTACCCTGGGGCTATTTGACCAAGATTAGACAGTCTGGCCAGATTTATTCACTAATCTACCTAGACACTTTGGCTAAGATTAAACTGTTTAGCCAAACTAATTCACTACGCTATCAACATCAATTTAAAAAGAACTTGGCCATGCTTGAAAGGTATGGACCAAGTTACTATTATTGCATGGGGATTTTATTGAAATTCTTTTATGCCCTCTTTTTTTCTTTCTTTCTTTTTATTTATTTTCTTTCTTTTTTCTTTTTTCTTTTCTTCTTCAAATTATTTGCAGAATGAAAAATCATTTGTCAACAAAAACACTAGAAACAGATAATATCCCAGTCACCAGTTGATCCTATAACTTATAGGGTGATAATAGAGGCTCCACTTGGGGATGGTACTTGCCCTGTGAAGTGCCAAGAATCCTGGTTCCTGTCATTCTAAAAATTTCTGCCTAGTGGCCTTCGTTGGTTTTATTCTCAAAAATTGGAAGAACAGTGGTCGGTAGCTTAGGGCCTTCTCTTCGGGCTTCAACCAACTGACTGATGTTATTCACTCAGAAAAATGCAGGTGAAAAATAAAAATAAGAATGGTATGTACAATGGAGGGTGAAAACTCAAATCTCTACTGAGGTGGCACATAATGTTTCAGCAGTCTGCCATTTACAGGTCCTCCTGGCAGATCTGTCCCATCAACGTTGTTCAACAAAAAGGCATTGTTTCCCTTAAAATCTTGGATCATGTAGGGTCCTCTCCACAGAGTGTCAAATTTTCCATGTTTTCCCTTGTCTTCATTTCTGGCGTCCCATCTCAACACCAAATATCCTAGCTCAAAATCATCTTCCTTGGTTCTTTTGTCAAAAATCTTCTTGATGCTCTCTTGGATTACCTGAGTCTTGTTGAAAACTTCTTCCCTAGACTGCTACAAATGGATCATCTGGTTGATCCTTCTCTGCGAGTCATTTGGCTCAGCTTGTACATCTTGAAGAAAATTCATGATAGGGACTCCTAAAGAAGTGGGGAAAACTGCCTCTGTGCCATAGACCAGCTGGTATGGTGACATACCAATTGACCTTTTGGTGGTCAGTCTGTCAGCCCATAATGCGAACACCAACTTGTTATGCCACGATTTCATGTTTTCCTGCAATGTTTTCTTGATGATATTTACCAAGGTTTTGTTTGAATATTCCTCCAGCCCATTCCCCTGAGGGTAGTAAGCTATGGAATGCCCCAAACCAATGTGATACTGGTTGCAGAAATCTATGAGCTTCTTCGACCGAAAAGCAGCTGCATTATCAGTTATAATATTTCTAGGACATCCAAAGCGAGACAAGATATTACTTTCAAGGAATTTGATAATAACAGAGTCAGTGGCTTGCCTGCTTGGTACTGCTTCGATCCATTTGGTAAAATAATTGGTGGCAGTGAGGATCCACCTGTGCTGGCCTGAAGAAGGGGGGTGTATTTCTCCAATGAAGTCCAGTCCCCATTGATGGAAAGGGGATTCAACTGAGATCGGCTTCAGGGGGAGAGGAAGGAGTTTCCTTTTGCCTTCAAATAGTTGACATTGATGACATGCAGTCACTTTATGATGTACATTGGCGAATAGGGTGGGCCAATAGAATCCAGCTCTGAGTATTTTGTTGGCTGTGACTTTCTAGTTCAGATGGCCACCACATTCTCCTGCATGAAATTCTTGTAACATGTTGTCAGCTTCATCTTTCAATAAACAATTTAACAGAATGCCTCCAGGATCTTTCCAATACAAATTGCCTTCTAGAATACAGAATTTTAAGTCTTTCAACTTTTAAAATCTAGCTTTAGTCTTAGTCAAACCAGGGGGAGCTTGTAAATTTTTCAAAACGAATATAAGGTCTGCGTACCATGGAGAGTTGAGAAATACCTCTCTCACACTTGGAGTCGCCATCTCGCCCTGTTCATCTACTGCAGCTAAAAAATTAATGTCAAGAGCATGGAAATTTGATTCAGCCATTAATTTTGCTAGGCCTTGACCGTTGATTAATTTTGTAGACTTAATCTCTATATCGTGTTCTAAAATGACAACAATCCATTTTCCCCTTCTTCCATCCGGGTTGTCCTGGGTCAAAATGTCTTTTACTACCGCATTCAGAACATATGCAATGGTACACGAATGGAGAATGTAGACTCTAAAATCTTTTATAGCTTTCACCAAGGCAAAAGCTTGTTTCTCTATTATATTGTAATTCAGAGCAGCGTCTCTTAACGCTTTACTAAATAAAGCTATGGGTTGTTCATACCCTTCACTGTTCTTTTGTAGTAATACTACTACTATAGTATGTTCGGAAGCGAAAGAAAAAAGATAGAAATCTTTGGTAAAATCAAGACTGATTAAGACAGGGGCCTCTGTGAGTGCTTGTTTGACTTGCTCAAAAGACTGTCTGGACTCAGTGTCCCATTTTATTTTTACATCCTTTTTTAGCATATTTTTGATGTTTCTGAGGAGCTCTGCCAGATTGGGGATGAATCTTTGTAGAAATTTTATTCTCCCGATAAAAGACTGTAGTTCTTTAAGGTTTCTTGGGTGTTCTAATTTTTGTATGGCCTCGATTCTGCTGGGGTCTATTTTGATTCCGTCCTTGGAGATAATGTGTCCTAGCAATTTGCCTTATTCTAGCCCGAAAAGGATTTTCTTAGGATTTAAAGATATCCCAAACCTTCTACATTTCTTTAAGACTTGTCTGAGGTGTCGCATGTGTTCGTCGTCAGATCGGGAAAACATAGTTACATCATCCAAATAGACAACAATAAACTTACCCGATTCTTCCACAAAGGCGATATCCACCGCTCTCTGGAAAGTGGGTCCAACATTCATCAAACCAAAAGGAATTTTCACATACATTAAAGTGCCCCATGGTGTGGTGAAAGCGGCTTTGTCTTGGTCATCCGGGTGGACTAGGACTTGATTGTAACCCGAGAAACCGTGTAGCAAAGATATTTGACTGGATCCGACTACCCTTTGAAGGATGTGGTCCATTTTTGGCAAGGGGTAATTATCTTTTAGGGAGACCTTATTCAGATTTCGAAAATCTATGCAAAGTTTGATTTCCCCAGATTTCTTACGTGTAGGGACCAAATTAGAGACCCATTTGGAAAAATGCAACGGGACTATGATTTTGGCATCGTACATCTTTTTGATTTCCTTTTCTATCAGAGGGAGCAGCTTGGGATTTATCCTCCTAAGTTTCTGTCTGAACGGTTTTTGGTCTTCCTTTAATGGAATCCTGTGTTGTATGATGCTGGTATCATAAGCTTTCAAATCCTCATAACCCCAGGAAAAAACATCCGAATATTCTTTGAACAACTCAATGTATTTGAGTTTTTGCTCTGGGGGTAATGATTTAGACATTTTGACTATCCGGGGTTTCTCTTCAGTCCCTATATTACAGTCTTCTATCTCTTGTCCATTGGCTTCGATTTTCAGTTTTTTGGCTACGTCATTAAAATCGAACAAGTCCTATAAAGGAACTAGACCCCTAGGCAAAACATTGCTTTTCAAATGTAAAACATCGGCCTCCATCTCATCATCACCTAATTCTCTTGAATCTACACTATTTACACTATCAATTTCAAAATTGGATCTATTTACATTTTCATCCCCGTTCTCTAAATCTATATTTGTACATTCAAAATCATTTTTACACTGTAGAAAGTCCTCGATTTGATCATCATTACCAAAAAATTGCCAGTACCTGATATTGTCGGGAATAGTTGGTCTGCATTTCACCTCAACAGTGTATGGGCAAGTCGAGCGGAAATGAATCTTACAGGTAGTTGTTGATGTAGCCAGATGGCGGGTGATGGTGACTGAGGGAATACAGACATGTGACATGGCGGCTATCGATTGGAGATAAAGTTCATAGTGAGGGGGCTTCCCACGAATGAATGGGGGGGAAGGACTGATAACAGTTATGGGACATGACCATTTCGGGAAAGATGGAAAGTGACGCCCAGGGGTGATGATGGAAGGTCAAATAGTAGGAAATGATGGGACCAGGGGCCATTGGATCACTGCCACGTCTAAAGAGGGACTCGCCGTAGGAGGAATACCATTCCGGACCCCCCCCCCTCAGTTAAAGGCAGATCAGTGGGGGGGGTCCGAAATACATTTTGGGCTGTTGATCTGTGCGCGTGATCCTGAGCTGCAGGTCTATGCACTCTGGTTATGACACATTCCGGACCCCCCCCCCCCCATCCATTAAAGGCAGAACGGACTAGGGGGTCCAGAATCCAATGTTGACCATAGATTTGCGCGTTCGATCCTGGGCCGTCCAGATGCACGTGGGTCTTATCAGCGATTCATGACCCCCCCCCCCCCTCTGTTAAAGGTAGAACGGTCCGGGGGGTTCGGAATGATCTGTCCACCGTAGATCTGGGCGTGATCATATGGACCCTTGATACATGATTGGAGCATAAGTGAGGGCACGGACAAAAAATGCACCTAGAAAACTTTGGATAAATTCTTTTTCATGGGTTTTCTCCAAACTTGTCATGACTACACCACCAAGGGGTTAGTCGAACAACATTTAGGTATCCAAATCATGGTGCAACATTAATCATCAAACTGGTTTTTATTGAAATGAAGCAACAATGCAACTAACCTATATTCTAACCTAGTTTCCTATGATACTTAACCCAGATTAGACTGTTGGGTTAAGAATTTACTCTACCCTGGGGCTATCTGTCCAGGATTAGACAGTCTGGCAAGATTTATTCACTAATCTACCTAGACACTTTGGCTAAGATTAAACTGTTTAGCCAAACTAATTCACTACCCTATCAACATCAATTTAAAAAGAACTTGGCCATGCTTGAAAGGTATGGACCAAGTTACTATTATTGCATGGGGATTTTATTGAAATTCTTTTATGCCCTCTTTTTTTCTTTCTTTCTTTTTATTTTCTTTTCTTTCTTTTTTCTTTTTTCTTTTCTTCTTCAAATTATTTGCAGAATGAAAAATCATTTGTCAACAAAAACACTAGAAACAGATAATATCCCAGTCACCAGTTGATCCTATAACTTATAGGGTGATAACACTAGGGTCTTGCATCCACATGTTAGTCCAAGAATTATTTCTATGCATAGGGATAAGATATCTTTCACTATATCTATCAAATTTATTCAGATCAAACCTTCTTTCTTCTATCCATGCCCTAGTTTTTATACTAGGAACACATCTATCAAACATACCTAGATTCATACTTTCGAAGAAAAAATTTCCACTTATCTTACCTTTATTGTAGCACAAAGATTTAAGATATTGCCTGTTTTATTTAGATCCAGTTTTATTTGTTAGCATAGAGATTCACAAGTCAAGTGCACTACAACAACAGATCTATGCACAAATATTTCTCTTTTCTTCAGTTCCCAACAATCACAATTTCAGGTCCTGACAACATAACCATTTGTTGGCACAGGGGCAGACCCAGGGTTCAATGCTTCAACAATGCACCAACAAAACCCTAACTACTGACCCTTTTAGTAACAACTACGAAGGAGATGAAGTCTCACCCGAGGTAGAGGCATGGGGGTTGCAGGACTCAAGTGTCTACAACATAGTTGGGACACAGATCTGTGATCACAATACTTTAACAAAGCACTTAGCAAATACCATTCATTATTCCTTAACTCTTATTCACATCGCAAGTTAAAACCCTAATCTAGATCAACACAATCATAACCAAGATATAATACTTTCATTCACTTAGCATATAACACTAACTCAGATCTAGCATTCATTCACAATATCAAGCACTGAGATACTATATCAGATGCATTCATCAATCAACACTAATCAAAGAGAAACATAAACACCATGAACACATTGCACAAAGCACAATAACACGGGATATACGTGGTTCACCCCAGTGTGGGGCTACATCCACCAAGTCTTCTTCTCTTATATATTAGTCTCCTTCAATCTTCTTACATGCACAGAGCCACAAAGCCAACTCTGCATAGGACAGGAGATCTGCATGCACCTCATCATGTCCTTCTTCCTCGAGTTAGGTCAAATCACAAATCCTTACACAGTCTGCACACAAATCACTTACCAAAAATGTGCACTTATTTCTGCAAGCCTTAACACATCCATGCACTAAGCTAATTATCACTACAATCACATAGATCGAACTACTCTTACAATTATTTGCACATAGATAACACTAGCACTTAACACACATACCTCTTCTTACATCACCTAGATACTTATTTATACATTACAAAAAGGGCCTAAACATGGGTAGGACCCATGGGACAACATCCCATACCCATTACATAAACCCTAAAAGCCCAAAAATCCTGCAAAAGGGGCGAGATCCCACTATCTCCACTTCTCTTGGGCGCTCCATCTTCAACCAGCCTGTCGAAGTACCAAAAATGGTCAAACACGACCAAGGTTCTCCCAAAACTTGGTCGAGGGCCAAAAATCCTATTTGTCTTTGTTGTAAAGTTATTGGTCATGAGGTTGAGGATTGAACAAGGATGATTTCTAAAGCTAAAAAAATGAACATGAGACAAGAAAAGTATAAAGAAGGTCAAGAGACTAAGGATATGTTAGAGAATCAGAAAGAGAACGAATCAGAGAAAGCTTAGACTCTGTTAGTACAATTAAAAGAAGCAATGGATGATCACAAGGATGTTAGTTTGTTAGAGATCTTGAAATAAAAACAATGCATAGTTACAAGAATAAAAGACTTCGATATAGATTGTGTATTAGATGAAGAAACATATGTGAATGTTATGCCAGAAAGCACTTGGGAAATTTTGGGAAATCCTACTATGGTACCTTCATTGGGAAGGATAGGCTTGTTTAAAGGAAATATGATAACTCTATGTGGAAGAGTTACTGATATACCTATTATTACTCATGAAACCTCGACAGAAGAGGAATTTGAGGTTATTAGGTTTGTTGAGAACAACACCCCTTTTCCACTTTTTTTAGGAAAGACTTGGATTGAGAAGGATCAGATCAGAAGGAAAGTAGAGGAGGAAGCTACATAACAAAAAAAGAAAGAACTAAGGGACTTCATAACCAAAAAAATAGAGTGAATAATAGAAGAACAAGAGGATAAGTAGAAGCAACACAGGACCAGATAATTAGTTGTCGAAGTTGAAAGAACACATGAAGGTTTACAAAACCTTTCCATGCAACAAAGAAGTGTAGCCACCCCTAAAATAGTAAGAGAAGGGACATTAACCTCAGAATTTGTAAGAGCGCATCAACAATGCAAAGTTCTTTCACCAAGAGAGAATAAGAATACAAATGGGAAGAGGATTCCATAAATTATTAGAGAAGCTCAGATCACAGGAAAAAAGGCAAGAAAGCTCAATAAGAAGAAAGCTAGGTTGTAGGAAGCTACATAAAATAGAAGGAAGACTTCTCATGAGGCATATGTATAGAACTTGAACCTCGTTGGAATATCAGAAACACGCAGAATGGGACTTTGCCACGGTGAAGCAATATGACCGTTGGAGGCTCCCCGACCATTAGAATGATGCCCCAGAATGGATAGAAAACACAGTTATGAGCAAATGGACCGTTGAGACCATGCCATAATAGACATATTCACATTGATGGATGCATTCTTGGCCATTGGAGGAATCTATTACGATGCTTTATTATTTAACTCATCGGACGCTACATCGAGAACTCTTTTTGCAACCCATGATATCTAAGCTAACAGAGAATCCATTGTATCGCACTGTGATTTCTAGACCTCGATATCTGTTTGATTACCTCACTTGTCCATTCGCCTATCCAATCTATTTGGTTCAAGTGTGAATGTCGGGCGAACCTAGCGTGTTAGAGAAGTCTGTGGAGAATATTCTCATGGAGCTCATGGCTGAGAGAGTTATGTCTATAGGAATACAAGCATCGTCGACTTGGGGACTGCAAGCATCCCCCTCGACTGGATGTCATTATATCCGTGCTACTGAGAAGTGAATCAAGCTCTGCGATGATCTGGCTAACACGAAGCATATAATGCTAGTCTTGCCAGAGTACATACCACCTTTGGTTGGCATGGTTAACTGCGATAGTATCCCACATGACTTTGAGTACACGTTGATCACTGTGTACATCCCAAAGGGGACACATGTAGTTGCACCCCAGTTAGGACAGATCCGAGCTCTAAAGAACAATAACTTTAACCTCAACGAAAGAAATAAATATGCCATGCTCGCACGATGTAGGTATTTGATTAAGACATATGGGAAGAAGTCATGCATAGTCTCCCATCCATGGATTAAGGAGTTGGTGCAATCCACTATCCTGAATGTAATGAATATCCCTCACTTTGGCCGACATCAGGAGGTTAATGCTTGCGTTAAAATCCTCTTATCGTGCTACCATGGAGGGTATCTGTGGCTTTATAGGCATGTTACTATGGATCCAACGTTGATCCACTTGATTATAGGACTAAGAATGTAGGGACCGAACCCTCAGCAGTTCTACCCAGGGAAGACTTCAAATCGCTCCCTAGCACAGCGCATAAAGGTGGATTATGGTGATGTAGAAAAGGGAAAGTAAGGCTATAAGGTAGCCTCCATCAGGGATGGCGCAGTGTGCATAGATTTTCAGCTTATAGCTAGAAAGATCATCATAAAGAACCATCCCACACAGGTCACAGGATTCATAGTCGACCTCACAGGAAAGTTCGTAGAGGGGATGCAAATGAACTAGGCGAGTTACCTCGTCAACGATCTCGAGAAATATTTCCGCGAAGCACAGGATCAGGGGTATGAATTCCATTTCAGGTGGTTACTGGTATTGATCACATTTGTCACTTGGAATATGTCGAAAGGAGAGACATTTCCATAATTTTAGCCATCAGAGCTGTTGGCCGCGAGGTTCTCCACCTTTTGGTATACAAATGACATGTCGAAGTAGTGGTAACCGAACATTGTGTTCCATTCCTACTACCAGCAGCTGAAGTGTGCTATTGAGGCATTCCCACGCATGACACCGAACACATTGCACTAGTATAGACCACTAGAGAAGTTCTGTGTAGATCGACACTTTATTTATATCACTACGCGTAGGGATGAAAGCAAGGAAGAGTTGCCGTCCTATTATAAACTGACCAACAAGGATATGGAGGAGATCACCAAATAATGGCTGACAGAGTTCTTTGTACTGGTTGACGATGGAGAACTCTTCGACCCTGACATCATTGGAATCCCCTTGGTCACTCGGGTCGAGCATGTCGGGAAGAGCAACGCGAAGAAAAATAAGAAAAAGGAGAAAGTGAAGAACATAGAGATTGATGAGGAGAACAATGCATCGAAGGAAAGTGGGCATGACTCACCAAAAAGAGGAGGAAGAAATGAAGTAAATCAAGAAAGAGGAGGGGAAGAAGGAGAAAATAAAGGAAAAGTCGAAGTTACACCGCCAAAGGATCCACTTACTGAGGCTGAAACATCGAAGAAAAGAAAGGTTTGTCCACAGAAACCCTTGACCAGAAAGAAGACGTGCGCCAATAAGCCCAAGATGAAGTCCACACTTGCAGAGGATGATGTCAATATAATCATCGCAGCTATCGAGTATGCTTCAGAAGATATCCCGCAACATTATGGAGAAAATCAGGAGATGTTTTATGAAATAATATAGAAGGAGCTGAAGGAGATACATCAAGCCATCCATTCGAGCCGCATAGTACCTATTGCACCTTCTTCTTCGAAAATTGCAGAATTAGGGGATGAGCCCGCCCAATTACGAATATTAGCAGATGTAGCAGAGGCTCGACTTCAGTGAGTCCAAGAATAAAAGGAGAAGGCTATAGAAGCCTTGAAGCAAGAAAAGGAGGATCTCTTAGAGAAACTTCGAGTTGCGCAGAAGGAGAAAGATGAAATTCGGGTGATGTTTGAGGAGGACAATGAAAAGATACAGAAAGAAAAATACCAGCTACTCACAGAGAATACTGTGGTCAAAGAAGTAGTGACTAAAGAACTTCTCTCTATGTTGGCCTAGACATAGGAGAAAAATGAATCATTTGAGGTCCAAGTGACGAAGCTCACTGAGGCCATTCAACATCTTCAAGCACAGATAATGGAGTTGGAGCTTCAAGCAGTACCTAGCACTCTGCAGGAAGTGCGTGAATAAAGGGAGGAAGCCACCAAGAGAATAGTTGGAAGGATCAAGATCCTCACATTAGAATGTAAGTAATTGAGTGATTGAAGTGTGCATACCTATGAACGCCTCGAAAAATATCCGGAGATGAGGAAACTGGAAGCACAACTCCAGGGGGTGCAGCAACATGCATCCACCATGAAATCGCAAATGAAGCTACTCAATGCAGTCGAGCGAATGAAGAGATCACAAGAGCAACTAGTAGTCCAACAATAGATTACTACCATCCAAAGAAAATTCATGGTAGTTACACAGAGACTATAGTCGGTGCAGGATGAAGCCTGCACGCTTTTTGAAGAGATTGAAGGACAAGGATCGCAGTTGGAACAGATGGTTACGACAATGGAACAATGCTTGGAAGGGCCTATTACTGAGAAACTGATTTAGGAGTTCACTGAGAAGGAGTCTCTGGTGAAGAAACAAGTTGAGGCAACTCGATCTAAGTTCGAGGCCTTTGAAGGAGCATTGCCTAGATCTAAGTGACTCGGGATGAGTCACATGTGAGTGTTGGGGGCCTGTTGGCTCTTGACCAAGTTTTGAGAGAACATTGGTCGTGTTTGACTACTTTTGGGACTTCAATAAGTTGGTCAAAGATGGAGTGCCCAAGCGGAGCTAATATCATGGGATCTCACTCATTTTGCGGGCTTGTGGACCCAACAAAGGGTGTACTAGGGTTTATGTAATGGGTTATGGGATGTCAGCCCATGGGCTTACCCATGATTAGGAATTTTTGTAAATGTATAAATAAGTAGATAAGCGATGTAAGAGGTGGTGGTGATAGTTGGCTATGTGCACCATATGTTGTAAGTGTTAATTTTGGCTTAGTGCAAGAGGTTTTAAGTGGCTTTGTGCAGACAAAATGTGTAAAGTAGGGCTCTCTTCTACTAAGGAGTTGGATTTGTGCCTTGACCTGATTTTTTGAAGGAGGATCTAGCGCGTTGCGCGCAGATCTCCCATCCTCTGTGGAGTTTGGCTCTGTGTATTTGTGCACAGGAGAAGATGAATGTAAGAATATTGAAGACTAATAAAGAATAAGAAGTTGTTGGTGTACGTAGCTCCACAATGGGGTGTGTTATCACCCTGTAATTTCCCAGGCTGAGGAGGAAATCAACAGGGGTAACCACAAACCACTTTGTAGTCTAGGATATAGCTCTCCAATACCCAGTGAGGGCTCTCTCTATCTGATTTAGATTTTTTTTAGGGAATATATTAGGCTAGGTATAACTATACAGGGTTTTGATTGTGAGAAATGGAGTAAGGACCGAGAAGGGAGACTATTGGGAAATGGAGTCACAACAACAAACTATTCAAATCCTTTTCTGTAAGATGAAACTGCAGGGATAGGTAGCTAAAACATTGGATCTCAGGGATTTGAATGGAAAGAAAAATAGGAGATATGAAACAAATCAATATTCATATTGGAAGCAATTAAGAATTCCCTACCTGTCTATGAGAGGAAAACACTTAAATTATCCAAAGTCAAGAAACATAGTGTATATTCCAATGATTTTTTTTATTCTTTTCTCTATTGCATAAGTCATAAAGAAAAGTTATTGTGGAAAAAAGGAAAACAATTACATGAAGAAATTACACGTCACCAGGGTGTTTAACACAAGAATCCTGCTGTTTTTTTATTGCTTAGAGATCAAGAACATGCTCACTGTGAGATTACATCACAACACCGATATTTATTCTTTTCAAATCCTACTCCCCTCTTACTCTATTACAAACATAGATATAAATAAAAAATAAAATCCTTAGGCTTAGGAGATCAAATGCAATCATCCTGGCCGAAAATAGCAAGTAAATCCCTAAAAGACCTGAACTAAAATCTAGGCCAAATCTATTGAGAATAGGGGTACACTTCAGACATTTGTTTCTCCTCAACGGTGAAACCTGTGTATAAAATCAAAGAGGTTATTGTATATGATTCTGTCTGAAGTAAAAACCTCATTCGGTTTCTCCAATTTCATCTCCAGCTCTCCAAAAAAGCTGTCGTAAAATCATGCCTTAAATACAGAAACTGAAATATTGAAAAATGGCCCTCAGACATGTCTTCGATTCTCCCTAATATTGAAACCTATTTAAAATTGCAGAGAGGTTATTGTTCATTGCCTCGTGCTGGTCAAAAAAATCTCTCGTATTTTCAAAATTCACCCTTTTTTGCCTGCTGCATGCTTCTGACGTTAATGTCTCTCACTGTGGACAATGGGCAAAAACACCCTATGGCTTTGCATTTTTAACGTTTGAAAAATTAATTAAACCATTAATAATGATTAAATATTTTGGTTTAAACTAATGTAAGAATGGTTTATTTAAACCATAGTCATCTACGCCTAAAATGCCTTTGGCGTTTATAATTTCCGACTGTCCCCATTTTGTTTGACGCATTGGGCAAAAGGGTGCCCCCTTCCATGGGCTCCTTCTTCATGTGACTTGGGCGCATACTTTAGTTCTTAGTGCTTGATCTTGTATATGTATTCTAGAGTATGATTTAACCCATGGCTCTGACTTGTGTAGGTTTGGCGTGTGTCTATAAAGGGTTGGCTCTTGGCCAACACTTTTGCCAAAAATGGAATTTAAATATATTCTTTAATATATAGTCCAAACTTGAATATGTGCTCAAGACATGCGCCCACTAACCTTGAAATATGTACCCAACCTCTTTTGAATATGCACTCTTTAAATGACTGAGTATATTTTTCTTCTTTATCCAGTCAAATTTATATGGATATAAGAACCCAAGAGCGCATTTAGCCTTTTAAACCCAGATCTATAAAAATAAACCATAATACTTTTGTACCTAAAACATTCGATCCACGCAACACCAGAATAATAAAGGCATATGAGAAATACTTATTTTGCGACATTATGGAGAAGTGTAGGACTTTTTATCACTTTGTCCTTTTAAATATGCGCCATGACGAATTTGATTCAGGATCTTTTTGAATATGAACTCACCTTTGCAGGATAAATCATTGTTTTTGACCTGCAATCCAAACCAATATATATAATTTAGCAACCCTGATTTCTTAACAGGGTGAACCGCGTATATCCTATGTCGCGATGTGCTTTGTGAGATGTGGATTATGTTGTTTATCTTCTTAGTCTTGTTTTTATAATATATGATGAATGCATCTGATGTTTTTGCTTAGTGATTAATGGTATTAAAGATGAATAAATGCTAGATTTGAGCTAATGCTATGTGCTAAGTGATTGTAAGTGCTTGATATTGATTGTTACCGTGTTGATCTATAGTAAGGGTTAATCTTCATTGTGAATGAGACTCATGAACTAATACTTATTGTTGTCTAAGTTACCTAATGAGTGTTGTAATCACAGATCTATGTCCCATCTTGGTTTTAGACACATGAGTCCTACAACCCCCCTTCCTCTACCTCGGGTGAGACTTCATCTGCTTCGCAGGTGTTGTGGAAAGGGCCAATAGTTAGGGTTCTTTGGTGCGTTGTTGAAGCGTTGAACCCTGGGTCTACCCTTGTGCCAACATGGTTAATCAACCACTCCAGTGGGAAACAAGACTGGAAAAATGGGGATTTTATGCCTGCTAAAGCTACCACACTTTGGCAGAGGACACTATGCAAGAAGTTGCATCAAATAAATTGCGGTCACACATGGCGGGGATATATGGTTGGACAAGCCCATCTCGATATACGTAGAGCTCATTGCACACATTACAGGGATTCCATCCCGGGGCATGGATCCCATGCAATTTCTCGACGACAAAATAAAGGAGAAAGCACTCACATAAGAGATGAAGAAGAAATATGGAACTGACAAGGGGGATGCAAGGAATCGTCATAAAAAAGATCAATGATGTCACGAAATAAATGGACGCAAAAATCATGGCCTGTAATATGCTAAGAAAATTCCACAAGGAGGAAGTCTCGACTGGGGTCATTGCAGTTGCAGCACAATGTGTCGAGGGCACCATAGTTAGTTGGGCACCTTATCTTTTGAATTTGTTTCTGGATGACTACAAGGATGCACAATATATAGGAACAAATTTCCATTACTCATGGTTTCTCATGCTGATAGCCATTATGGTATGGAAGGAACCAAACTATGTATTTTTTTCCACCAGAACCAAACTTAATCATGGAGAGAGACATTTATCGCTTGGGGCCACGTCAGATGCTAGGATCTGAAATATGAACACATTCATATTCGAAGGATATCTATATGATATACTTGAGGCCATCGCCAACCTCTGGAGAATCACACCACAAGCTGTCATGTACTATTGGGACATCACCAACTTCAAGGCCACTCAACATGTGATGTGGATACAAGCGCAAAAGGACCTGAAAAAGCAGTGCCTACAGTTACACTATTGCATCAAAGAGGGTGACATCGAAATGGTTATCAGGGACTGGGAAGATGACTGGAAGATTTCAGTCCTCACCCAAGAAATAACTGCAAGTACATCAGAAGAGGAGGCAGGGCAAGAAGAAACACATCCTTAGGAAGCTCCAGTGCCTAAGAAACTAAGGGCAGGCTGGACCAAAACAAAGCAGACGAAAGAAGGGACAACTAAGACGGGGACCTAGAAGGTGAAAAATAATAATACGCAGATGGCCCAAGTATAGCAGAAACAGGTCGAGGAAGCGCATGGGACTACACCAAGTCCCAATCCACAAGAACCAGTCTTGCCTAAGAGGCCAACTACTCAGATGAGGGTATGAGAAAGAATATGAAGGCACAGAGAACACCTCCATAATACACGATCAAGAAGGATGATCTAGAAATGATAGCCCAAATGGTTCAAGATTGTACATTCGAGGATTTTGAGAATGTTTTGCACCAAAGGGACATAATTCAAGAGGATTTGGAAGACATGAGATAACTCCTGAAGCATATCGTAGAAGCGCAGGAAGCGGGGAACAACATAGAAATAGGGTCGTCAACATCACAGATAGGAAAGGAACCTGAAGCAAGTGAGCGAGATACAATCCACACAATACCACAGTTGAGTGAAACATTCCACATTACACCCAACATGTTGTGCATTGATGATATCATGGGGAAGACACCCCTAAAGGACTTATATCAACTCTAATTGGTATTGTCGCGGATACCATCCAAATATCTACACAAATTAAAGGTTAGCGTTACCCAAGAAGTACAGTCTCGTGCACACATAGACACAACCGAACTACAACAAGAAAAGGATAAAATAGATGTGTTGGAATTGATATATGAGCAGGCCAAGATCAATACCCAAGAGGAGAGGGAGCGCGTGAATGGATTGGAACAAAAAGTGGCCGAAACTTATGAGAAAATTCCAAAGACCACGCAGAGGGCCCAACTCATGGCAGCAGAGAATATTGATCAGATTGTGCAGGTGATCGATCAATATCTCACGGATATTGAGAATATCTGTGAGTAGTTCACACCTACCACTCCACCAGAGGTAAGGGAGAAAAAGAAGTATGAGGCAACATAACAACTATAGGAGATAGAGCAACAGGTTAACGCAGCATCCGACTTGTTCGATAAAGAAACACAGCTTTGGACCAAGCTAGAAGAGGATCAAAAATTCCAACAGTGGGACAAGGAATAAGAAATCATAAGTGCAACTATCCAAAACCTCAAATAGAGGTAGAAGACAATGTCCATCATGAAGCGCGTCAAAGGGGTGCAGGATATGAAGAAACTACATGCAGAACTCACCACTATGAAAACACAGAAAAAGGAGCATCAGGCTTAAATGGATCCACTTCAAGAGCGAGTAGCAAAAGTAATTTCATAGGCAGAGGAAGCCAAGACATATATGGCACAAACCCAGGCAGAGTTTGCAGGGTTGATCAGTGACGCGATTTTAGTCCAGACAGTAGACACACTCAAGGAGAAGACCGTGCAAGATCAAACATAAGCAACGGAGCTCAAGGAAAAGTTCCAGGTGATCACCAGGGATATCGATGAAGCGCACAAAGGTTAGGTGGCTCGGGACGAGCCACATGTCAGTGTTGAGGGTCTGTTGGAACCAGGCCAAAGAGGAAAGAAAGGTGAATTTGGGAAAGAAGGCATGCACGAGGGAAGCAACAACTGGAAGGAAGAGCAACACACACGCATGCATGGAAGACCTAACGACGTTAGGGTTAGGGTTTTTGCAACACATTGTAATGATTGGCGAAGCAAAAGCATATAAATATAGATACCTAGGTCTCATAGGGGAGGATAATAATAAGAGGGGTGAAGAAGAGAATGTGAAGATATGGAGGTGAGGAAGCAGATGCGATGTAATATTTTTTTGTATGACCTAATTTTGTAAGCTGTTGAGCTAGAGAGGACTGAGGAGGGTAGATCTTGAGTGTTAGATCACAGGCTAAGGAGCCTGGTGCAATTTAGTCCACCTCATAATAGATCTCAACCCAACTGAGAAAAGTTGTAAAGCATGTGACATTGTAGTTCATAACTACTATAATAAAACAACTAAGAGCCAGATCTTTGTGGATGTAGCCCAAGGGGGGTTGAACCATGGTAAAGCCTGTGTTATGTGATTAAATGCATGTGTTTCTTTATTTTCTTCAATAATTGTCGATATGATAAATGAATGAGTTGTTAAATTTTCTGCGTAATCATAAATGACAGTGTATTTCATTAAGAAGTTAAAATAGAACTCTCAGCATACAGTTCTCAGATCCACCACTCAATCCTCGGTTGCAAACACATGAGTATTTCAGCCACCCATTAAGACTATCTCGGGTGAGATGGCGCAGTGCACCCTGTGTGTTATGTTTCCTATTGGTTTCCCAGGAGGGTCGATAGTTTTATAGGCTTTGTTGGAACCTCGAACAAACACGAACCATGGGTCACTCAAGCTGAAGATACGAACTCAAACAAGATATTAATAACCAACAACCCCATATATTAAAGACTCCTCTGTGGAAATTTTATCCCAGTAAGTTTCCCACCAATTTTTGACTTGGGGGAGAGCCTTAAGGAGTGCGAAGGAGATATTTTCCCTCTAGGATAAATTATGAACAAAGAAATAACCTTCTAGAAGATTTAACCATTTTTCTAGGACATATTCATCTATCTGTCCTTCAAATATAGGAATATAAAAATTAAATTGTACCATGAAAGGTGAGGTGCCTCCAAAGTGGTCACTTGATGAATATGTTTCAGCTGTTATCAGTAGGCATTGAAGGACGTGGGAAAAATTCTCCATCATTTCGTCCCATCCTAGGGTGAGAGCTCACTCAAGAAACAGAATAATAGAATCTTTTGCTTCGCCGTTTTTATTTTCTTCCTGCATGGATGGTTTCTTTGGCATGTGAGAGCAATTTTCCTCAAGAGATACAAGCTCGAGACCCAACTTGCTATACTTGGACCTCGTCAGGGACATGCACTGAAAAATGATCAAGAGCAACCTGCTCTAATACCAGTGATCCTGATTATTTTTTAGAAAAAAATGAAAGAAAATATATTACAATGAAATACACATAAATATTTCTATAAACAAATAAATACAATAATACATTATTTCTATTAATGAAATAAATGTACATATACTGTAAAAATACAGAGTGAAAGAGTCGCTAGAATGGTGGCATCTTATATATGAGAAGAGATGTGACGACTACTCACATTTGAAAGAAGAAGCATACAATGAGGCTCTGAAGGAAATTTTACAATAAATATGAATGCCAAAACCCTAGAAATCCAAAAACCTAACCCTAGGAGATGAAGCACCAAAATTCATGTGGGCCTCGTTGGCGTAAGTTAGTACATTAACTTCCCGGTGTCGTAACTTTTTCATACGATCTTCATTTAGGGCGCACAATAGCTCGTTGGAAAGGTATTGACCAAACGATTCATTTAGAGGGATAAATAAGAGAGCTTTCCTATCATTGAGCTGACCGATAATGAAAAAACATCATTTAGATGCTCAAACTCGCCCTCGAAGTTAAAAACTGCTAAATATAGTAAATTTTCAAAATTGTTAGAAAATTGTTTTGAACAAGTTGGAAAAGGTGGGTAGCCACCGATATGCACCTAGATAAATTCTCCCTCCTTAGGGATAAATGGAATTCATTGTGTTGAGGCCTTGGGGGAGAGGGAAAACCATTTTATGAATCTACATCTTGATGAGTTTCTTAACTTCCTGGAGAAGTTGTGTTGCTTAGCTTGTTGAAGGCTATCATGAACCTGTGGCTGGAAGGGGTGGACCTTTTTAACCAGTCTAGATATACGAAATTACTGTGTGCAGAATAAATCCTTGTTGTTTTCTTCAATATTGTCGACCTTCTTCTCTTGTACAAAAGGTTCTTAGACTGAGGCTGCAGTATGAGATACTACCTTGCGACACTATTTAGGTGGGACAGTATTTGGAACTACCTCTGGTATCTTGTAGAGATGACCAACTAGAGTAATAATGACACTATGGGGTCGAGACTCATAGATAGGATGGAGATTCCACATATATGGTTGTCCTAAGAGAACATCATAGACATCCAACGGGGAAACATCACATAATGCCTAACCCTTGAAGGGTTGGATGTTGTATGACAATCGACACTGCTGGATGACACGAAGTTCATGTCCTTGGAGAAGCCACCCGATGTTGTATGGTTGTGGGAGTGGTATTGTCGAAAATCCCAACTATTTGACGACCTCTGCTGAGATGAGGTTCTTTTGGCTTCCTCTATCAACAATAAAATGCAGTGGGGTCCCCTTTACCCACATCTATGAATGAAAAATGTGATCCCCCTCTTCAGGATCTTTTAGTTCTTCTAGTTGAAGTTTTGTGGTCGTGACATTATCTATTGGGTCTACGTCGTTGATCTGTATTCTCCCATTATTTTTATGAATCTGGTTTCATCTCCTTTTCTTTGATCTCAACCACAATTGATTGTTTTGAGCGACATTAATCAATGTTGTGTCATGGGATTTTGTGGAAATTGCACCACTTTCTAGTGTCCTTCATATTTCTGTTACCCTTATTTTCTCATGTCTTGGACTATTTTTCTAAAGGTTGGTTGTTAGGGACGTCTTTATTATACCTTGGTTTTTTTTCTATTTGTAGACCCGAACTCCTGATTGTTCTGGTTCTTAACTTTCTGCTCGATTTTAACTACATATCGATAAGCAACACCTAGTGATGAGATGTCCATAAAATCTATTTCATTTTGGATGTATCTGTGTAGAGACACACGATATTTAGGAACCAAATGTCGCTCAGAGTCTTTGATACCCAGATTGGTGCACAAGGTATGGAAATTATTTGTGAAATCCATCACTGTTTGGCCCCTCTCTTATTGCAGTGTGGTCCATCACATGTACTATCATCATAGTTTCCAACATGGTAATATTGTTCCTTGACCGCATCCACAAACAATTCCTAAGTGGTATCGACCCCATATATTCCAGACTCCTCTGTGGGACTTTTATCCCAGTAAGTTTTCCACCAATGTTTGACATTGAGGAGAGCCTTAAGGAGTGTGAAGGTGATTTATATTAATGAAATAAATGTACAGAGTGAAAGAATCGCTAGAATGGTGGAAGCTTATCTTTGAGAAGAGATGTGACGACTACTCGCATTCGCAAGAATATGAGTATAATGAGGCTCTAAAGGAATTTTTACAATATGTATGAATTCCAAAACTCTATACATCCAAAAACCTAACTCTAGGATATAAAGCGCTAAAATTCATGTGGGCCCCGTTGGGGTAATTTAGTAAATTAACTTCCCTAGGTTGTAACTTTTGCATGTGATCTATGTTTAGGGTGAACGATATCTTTTTGGAAATGTATTGAGGAGGATATTCATTTAAAGGGATCAATGAGAGCCTTATGATACTTTTAAAGTGTCTGGCCGTGAAAAAATGTCGTTTATGCCCTCAAACTGGCCCCCAAAGTTAAAAACTACTAAAACTAGTAAATTGCCAAAATTGTCAGAAAATTGTTTTGACCCAGTTGGAAAAGGTGGGTGGCCACCGATATCAACCTATATCAATCCTCCCTCCTTAGGGAGAAATGGTGTCCATTGCGTTGAGTTCCCAGGGGAGAGGGAAAATCATTTGTTGAATCTGCATCTTGATGAGTTTCTTTCCTTGCTGGAGGATTTGCGCTTCTTAGCTAGTTGAAGGCTATCATGAACCTTTGGATGGAAGGGTTGGAATTTTTTAACCAGTCTGGATACATGATATGAATGTGTGTAGAATAAATCCTTGCGCTTTTCTTCAATCTTGTCGACCTCCTTTCACTGGACATAAGGTGCTTGGATAGAGACTGCAGTGGTTCCAGTGTTTTGTTGACCTTTTGAACAGATTGTGAAGAAGATGAATTTTTTAGTATGAGATACTACCTTGCAACACTGTTTAGGTGGGACATCATTTGGAACTACCTTTGATATCCTGTAGAGATGACCCCCCAAAGTAAAAATGACACTATAGGGTCAAGACTCATAGATAGCATGTCGCTTCCACATATATGGCTGACCTAAGAGAACATCACAAAAATCTAGTGGGGAAACATCACATAATACATCATCTTTGAAGGGTTGGATGTTGTATGAAAATTGGCACTATTGGCTGACATGAAGGTCATGTCCCTAGAGAAGCTACCTGATTTTTTATGTCTACAAGTGTGGTGTTGTCGAAAATCCCAACTGTTTGAAAACCTTTGCTGAGATGAGGTTCTTCTGGCTTCCACTATCAATAATAAAATGAAGTGGGGTCCCATTCACCCACATCTGTGAATGAAAAAGATGCTTCCCCTCTTCAGGATCTGTTGGTTCTTCTGGTTGAATTGTTGCGGTTGCGACAATAACAATGGGGTCTGTGTCGATGATATGTATTCTCCCATTATTTTATGAATCAGATTCTGAATTTGGGTTCGACTCCTTTTCTTTGATCTCGACCACTAATGATTGTTTTCAGCGACACTCATCAGTGTTGTGCCAGGGGATTTTGTGGAAATCGCACCACTTTCCAGTGTCCTTCTTCATATTTCCATTACCCTTATTTTCCAATGGCTTGGATTGGTTTTCTGAAGGATGGTTGTTAGGGACGTCTTTATTACACCTTGTTTTTTGTGTATTTCTAGACCCGAACTCCCGATTATTCTGGTGCTTAAATTTCTGCTCGATTTTAACTACACATCGATAAGTAGCACCTAGTGATGAGATGTCCAGAAAATCCGTTTCAGGTTGGATTCATATGTGTAGAGCTGCACGCTATTTAGGAACCAATTTTTTTTTAGAGTCTTTCATACCCATCTTGGTTGATCCAAGATCTTTTCATTGGGTGACTTATTAAAGAACTGTATTAAATGAGCATAAGCAAAAGTACACCATAAAGAAGGAAAAGCTCAAAAGGAAAGAGACATAAACATGCAATATGAACACAAAGAAATTGATAATGGAGTTCATCCCTGGTGGACTACATCTCCGGGTCCTGCTCTCAAATAGGTAGGTCTTTTTATTAACTCCACAAAATAATTGGGCAAAATACATAAGTATACCTCATTCTGGAGTTAAGATATATAATATTTTCTCAGATCAGAAAACTAACACCACCACTGCGTTTGCAATGTCATCTTACCTAAAAATGACTATCTCCATGCCTTGATCTGAGTCTGACCATTTTAGCCCAAAAGACACCCTTGCCTCAGTTTGTGTATCACTGCTCCTGCAATAAATGATGAATAAATCTCGAAAAGCATGTCCCATTCCGTACAAATCTGTACGGGAGCGCTCAGACTCCTCTCTCTGTATTTTGTATTTCCTCTATCCCAAAGCACTAATGAAACACCCCCTTATATACAAAAACTTAGCGGTTGTATAATAAATGAGGCACTTGGCGCGCTGGTAGGCGAAGATAAGTTTAGAACGTAGGTTAGCGGAGGTCCCGGGGTTGAATCCCGTGGACTCTGATCCATTTGGTGGACTATTTGGCGTTTTTTTCTAAATATGGAAAACTTTTTGGCGCACTCCACTAAATGTGGCAGGGAGGTTAACGAAGGATCTAACGATGGTTAAGTTTGGCAGATATGTTGTATATAGAAGAACTGCCACCGTATTTGGCAGAGTTTTTTTTTTTTTTTTTTAATTATTCAGTTGTTGAGCCTTCTTGTGCATTTTGGGGGTGCCACATGGCACCTTCCTATTGGTCCATGTGGAATCCATTGATTTTACCACCTATGTATTCTAACATCAAATCAAGACATGTGGTGCCATGTGGCACTTTTTTACTAGTCAACATGGCGCCCTAAAAATTCCAAATATGAGTGACATGTGGCAGCCTTTGGTGCTGCCACATGGCATGTTGATGTCATCATGACATATGTCACCCTTTGTTCTTTATACATAGGTTGTATGAATGCTGACGTCATCTGTATTGATGTTGATGTCAGCAATATGGATGTTGACTCATCCCTGCTGACTGGGCCAGGTTGACCAAAACTTTGACTGCTTATATCATTTTATCCTTAACTCTGTTTGACGAGTCGTTTGCACCATTAGAAAGATTGTGACACGCTCTTCGCGATCATGTTCTTTTCGCTGAGTTTTGGGAATTTGAATTTTTTCCCTTTTGCTGTATGCTGAAGCCATTCTATGTGTTCTAAGTTGCCTCTATGAGTTCTAATTTGTTCTTAACCTTTTCTGGATCCTTTTTGGATCACGCCTTCCCACTAAGAGATTTTTGGACAACCAAAATATTTCATTAATCAAATGGTAAGTGAGGGAAGAGTCCCCTCACTTTTTCTTTCTCAATCCACTTTGCCTTTCTTAGATGTGTACCCTTTAAGCCTACTCGAAGATAATCAACATCTCCCCTGCGTGAAGTCCTCATTCTTTTGTCCAGGATGATATCTTCTTGTAACTTATCCAAGTACTCTTGTGTAAACTCATCAATTGAAGCTATTGAAACTTTCTCATCCTGATCCATGATCATGGGAGGCTCAAAAAGTTTCAATTTATTTCCATTCACACCAGAGTAAATCTGCATATACGGTGGAAGATCTAAATGAAAATCATTAGTGCCTCTTTTCTCCAAAATAGTGAAGGGTCCATATAAAATAAGCTTGAGTTTCTTCCCTTCCCCCTTCAATCGTTCCTTGATGATGTGATGCCATACTCAGTCTCCAACCTGGAATTGATGGTCAACCATGTTCTTGTCATTTCGAGCTTTATACAGTTCTTTAATCTTCTCCAACTGTTCCTTGACTTCCTGGTGTATCTGTTGGATCCTATGAATGAACTTGCGGGATCTTTCCTATGTTCGTTCTTCATTCACATCGGCATCTCTCCCATACATCAAGTCCAAAGGAACCTTTGGCAAGTACCCAAAACATGTCTCAAAAGGTGAACTCTGAGTGGATGAATGTAAATATCGGTTATAAGCATGTTGTACATAGAGTATATGTTCATCCCATAACTTAGGATGCTTATTGCAGTAGCCTCGAAGAAAAAGTACCAATGTTCTATTTACCACCTCTATCTGTTCGTCAGTCTAGGGATGAAAAGAAGTGCTCCTCTTCAATTTAGTTTCCATCATTCTCCACAAGCTAGTCCAAAAATCCCCAAGGAATTGAGTATCTCAATCTGAGACAATGGACATGGGTAACCCAAAGTGAACTCAAACATACTGAAAAAAGAGATTAGCAGTCTGCTCGACAGTGATTTTGTTTTTACATGGCATCAAGATACACATCTTGCTGAACCTATCCACTACAACATACAAATAGTCATGACCCCCTTTGGTCATTGGTAAACCCCCTAAAAAATCCATGGAAATGCTTTCCCATGGATGGGATGGAATAGGAAGTGGTGAGTATAGCCCCAATTTTCTATTAGTGGGCTTACAAGTAGAACACATCGCACACCCATTTACATATTTAGTTACAATTGTTTTCATTTCAGGCCAATAACAAAACCTCTGTAAATGAGCCATAGTTTTTCCTACCCCAAAATTCCTAGACACAAACAAAGTGTTAGCTTCTCGTATCACATGGACTCGTTCACTTGTAGGAATACATAACTTCCCAATATGATAGAGTAAATTTCCCTGCAGACAATAGTTCTCTACCCGTGCACCACGGGTTAGCTTCTCATATACTTCTTTAAAATATTCATCGATGGCATTGTAATGTCCCCCACCTCTTAGAGAGGTGATGAGGAGACTCAGTGGCCTGGGCACCCCCACTAGGTCATAGTCTCACACTGAGGGGGGAAAAGTCAAGAAGTTAAAAGTTATATTTTTAAGTTGACTTAAGAAAGGAAAAGGATAAAGGAGTAACTCAACAGAAAAATAGAAGATTAACCCTGGGAGTTAACCTAACTCAACAAAGAATTAGAAGGAAAAGTATAAGTAAGAGGTTGGGGTGCACCTATTATTCATTCTAGTTTTGGATTAGCATTTTCTATTGCTCTTGAGCATTCAGTTTGGGGGTTTGCTGTACAAACCCTTGTGAGAAACTCAGTGGTGAAATATCCACTCACCTTGTTCCGTAGCTTGGTCTCGGGGATGAAAGACTCCTCCACACCATTATAGTCTCAGTCCATCTCCATCTAGTGCTTCAGAAGGGGCAGGACCATCATTTTGAGGGATTTTCTGGAGGGTTATCATCATTCTACATTTGTCTACAGATTGGGACGTCTTGGAGCCATAGGGGACGTCCTGTAATTCAGTAAAACTCAGATCTAGGGAGATCTGCTTGAGATCTAAGTCCGAAACTTCTCCCACGAGATTCTCATATCCCGATCTATATTATTGGAGAGTTTCAAAGAATTTGGAGGCCTCCTTCATCAGGGTCGAACCAGCTAGGGTTTCAGTCATCTAGTGGGGCTCCCCATTCAGTGGGAAATTCAGATCTACGGAGATTGAGAGGGATCTTGGAGATTCAGGCACCTGGGTTATTCTTACCATCGCCCGATCTATATTCTTGGAGAGTTTCAGAGCATTTGGAGGCCTCCTTCATCAGGGTCGAACC
>ML782788.1:368281-400646 GCA_009831015.1 Picea engelmannii
ATTGGTGCACAAGGTATGGAAATTATTTGTGAAATCCATCACTGTTTGGCCCCTCTCTTATTGCAGTGTGGTCCATCGCATGTACTATCATCATAGTTTCCAACAGGGTAATATTGTTCCTTGACCGCATCCACAAAAAATTCCTAAGTGGTATCGACCCCATATATTCCAGACTCCTCTGTGGGACTTTTATCCCAGTAAGTTTTCCACCAATGTTTGACATTGAGGAGAGCCTTAAGGAGTGTGAAGGTGATCTTTTCCCTTTCGGAGAAATTATGAATAGAGAAATAACCTTCTAGCTAATTTAACCATTTTTCTATGGAATCTGCATCTATATGTCCTTGAAATATGGGATTATCAAAATTAACTTGTACCTTTAAAGGAGAGGTGCCTCGAAAGTGGCCACTTGATGAAGATACGTTAGTTGTTATCAACAAGCGTTGTAGGATGCAGGAAAAATTCTGCATCATTTCTTCCCTCTGTCTCGTGAGAGCTTGCTCAAGCAACATATTAATAGAATATTCTTCTCCATCATTTTTATTTTCTTCCACCATGGAGGGTTTCTTGGGCGTGTGAGAGAGATTTTCCTCAATAAATACAATCTCAAGACCCAAATTTCTATACTCATACCTCATCGGGGACATGCACTGAAAAGCGATCAAGAGCAACGTGTTCTGATACCACTGATCCAGATTATTTTTTAGAAAAAAATGAAAGAAAATATATTACAATGAAAAAAACATAAATATTTCCAAAAATAGACAAATACAGTAACACATGATTTATATTAATGAAATAAATGTACAGAGTGAAAGAATCGCTAGAATGGTGGAAGCTTATCTTTGTGAAGAGATGTGACGACTACTCACATTCACAAGAATATGAGTATAATGAGGCTCTAAAGGAATTTTTACAATATGTATGAATTCCAAAACTCTATACATCCAAAAACCTAACCCTAGGATATGAAGCGCTAAAATTCATGTGGGCCCCGTTGGGGTAATTTAGTAAATTAACTTCCCTAGGTTGTAAATTTTGCATGTGATCTATGTTTAAGGTGAACGATATCTTTTTGGAAATGTATTGAGGAGGATATTCATTTAAAGGGCTCAATGAGAGCCTTAGGATACTTTTAAACATAGGTAAATCAAACTTTACATCAAGCTTTAATAATGGTTTCTTAAAAGAGGCTTTATGGCTAGAATGATGAGAACGATGAGAATGCTCAGAGGAATAAGAACTAGAACTTGAAGGTGAAGATGGAGGCTCAGGAGGATATCCTCCAACCCCTTGATTTATCGAACCATCATCATCTGCATGTGCTTAATTTTTCTTCCCTTTCTTCTTCATCCTCTTCTCATAATCTCCATACATTCGTTCGACCATTTCTGGCATGTGATAAAAGACCATGTGAAAGATTTTCTCATGTTCATCATGCTTGTCCTCTTCTGCCATCTTCTTCATTCAGGATGCACAACCAACTTCGGGATTGAAAGTCTTAAGAGTTCTTTCACCCTATCTATTCTTGGCCCTAGTAAGAATTCATACTCAACAATTCAAGTCAAAGTCGATTGCTTTGATACCAACATGATCCGGGATCTTTTCATCTGGTGACTTATTAAAGCACTGTATTAAATGAGCATAAACAAAAGTACACCATAAAGAAGGAAAATCTCAAAAGGAAAGAGACATAAAGATTTAATATGAGTACATATCTCTTATTAGTGGTCATGAGTCTTTTCATTTTCCCTACACTAACAAGTGTCGAATGTACCCTCATGTTGTGAGCTCTAACAATATATTTCACCGCCCCTTTTAGTAAGGTGGTATTTTTTCTCATGACGAAAGAAGACATCTTTTCTATCATAAATATAAGGACTTCCCAACACTATGCCACACATACCAAGTGGTAAAACATCCAAATCCACTTCATCAATCAACTTGGAAGCAATAGAAAATATGACCCTACATTGTTTGGTGACATCAAGTTTTGCTTTGTCACATACCCAACCAAGAGGGTAAGGCTTTGGATGTGGTTTCGTTACAAGAACCATCTTCTTGACAAGTGCTTCAGATATTAATTTTACTTGGGAACCCAGATCAAATAATGTATCTATATTAGTATGCTTAGATACAACTCTTATATGAAATAACTCATTCCTCTTTCATTCGTCAATCTGAGATTCATTATTGGAACTTGAACTAGCATGAAGAGAATATTTACCTTTTACTCTAGCCGTTGTGATCTTTCCTTCATCCCCTGATTCGAAACCAAGATCTTGCTGCACTGTAGCAACGATCTTCGTCTTCCCCTTTCTACCGAATTGTTTCGATTTATTTTCCAGATGTACTTTCCAACAGTGTTCTTCATCATGACCGCTCCTCTTGCAATGAGTGCAAGATTGTTTTCCTCCTTCTCTCGTTACTATAGTGGTCTTCTTTTCCTTCCTTTTGAACTTCTCAAAAGTCTTTTGTGGGAAATTGGAAGGTTTCTTCATGGGATCTTCTTGAACATGGCTCCCCTGTTCTCAAGGCGAGTGGTTCGCACACAAACTTCTCCAAGACTAGTGTGGTTAAACAAGAGCAAAGTATGACGAATATAACTATGAAGTGTGCCAATATAATTCATTAAAGTTTCATAAGAATCCAAAGGAATGTTCAATGCTAGAGATTTATTCCTAAATTATTTTGTGAAACTTTGTACAGTCTGACCTTTACTCTGCCTCAAGTTTTTCCATTCCATCATCGCTTTATGCAAATACCCTAATGGATAGAACTTATTCCTTGTCTCTGATTTAAATTCTGACCATGAGNATTTATTCCTAAATTATTTTGTGAAACTTTGTACAGTCTGACCTTTACTCTGCCTCAAGTTTTTCCATTCCATCATCGCTTTATGCAAATACCCTAATGGATAGAACTTATTCCTTGTCTCTGATTTAAATTCTGACCATGAGGGAAGAAGTTTACCACACTTATGTCCTGTAGCTTGCTCTCCCACCATACGAAAGCAGTGCCTTCCAACCAAAGAGAAGCCAATTGCACTTTAACTTCCTCTTCGTCAATATGCTAAACATGACAATATACTTCAACCTGTCGGATCCAATTGTCTAATTTTTCAAGATTAGCATATCCATTAAACATAGGTAAATCAAAATTTACATCAAGCTTTAATAATGGTTTCTTAAAAGAGGCTTTATGGCTAGAATGATGAGAACGATGAGAATGCTCAGAGGAATAAGAACTAGAACTTGAAGGCGAAGATGGAGGCTCAGGAGGATATCCTCCAACCCCTCGATTTACTGAAGCATCATCATCTGCATGTGCTTCATGTTTCTTCCCTTTCTTCTTCATCCTCTTCTCATCATCTCCATACATTCGTTCGACCATTTCTGACATGTGATAAAAGATGATGTGAAATATTTTCTCATGTTCATCATGCTTGTCCTCTTCTGCCATCTTCTACATTCGGGATGCACGACCAACTTTGGGATTGAAAGTCTAGATTTCTTTCACCCTGGTTATTCTTGGCCCTAGTAAGCATTCATACTCAACAATTCAAGTCAAATTCGACTGCTCTGATACCAACATGATCCAAGAACTTTTCATTAGGTGACTTATTAAAGCACTATATTAAATGAGCATAAACAAAAGTACACCATAAAGAAGGAAAATCTCAAAAGGAAAGAGACATAAACATGCAATATGAACACAAAGAACTTGATAATGGATTTCTTCCCTGGTGGACTATGTCTCTGGGTCCTGCTCTCAAATGGGTAGGTATTTTTATTAACTCCACAAAAGAATTGGGAAAAATACATAAGTATACCTCATTCTGGAGTTAAGATACAAAAGATTTGCTCAGATCATAAAAATAACACCACCACTGCGTTCATGGCATCGTTTTACCTAAAAATAATTGTCTCCTTGCCTCAATTTGTGTGCCACTGCTCCTGCAATAAATTATGTAGAAATATCGAAAAGCGTGCCCCAGTCCGTACAAATCCTTACGGGTGCGCTAAAACTCCTGTCTCTGTATTTTGTTTTTCCTTTGTCTCGAAACACTAACGGAACACCCCCTTATATACAAAAACTTGGCGGTTGTATAATAAATGAGGCGCTTGGTGCGCTGGTAGGCAGAACTAAGTTTAAAATGTAGGTTAGCGGAGGTATCAGGATCGAATCCTGTGGAATCCGCTCCATTTGGCGGACTGTTTGGTGGTTTTTGCTAAATATGGCATACGTTTTGGTGCACTTCGCTAAATGTGGTAGGGATGTTAGTAGAGGTTCCAACAATGGCTAAGTTTGGTGGATATGTTGTATATAGCGGAATTGTCTCCATATTTGGCAGAGTTCTGTTTTTATATATTTTTTAATTATTCAGTTGTGTAGCCTCCTTGTGCATTTTGGGGGTGCCACGTGGCATATTCCTATTGGGCCACATGGAATCAATTGATTTTCCCACCTGTGTATGGTGATGTCACCTAGGGAAACATGGTGCCTTCTGGGTGGTGCCATGTGGCATCACCTGGGGGAGCCACATGGCATTTTTTTATTCGTCCAAATGGCACCCTAAAAAATCCAAATCTGAGTGACACGTGGCAGCCTCTAGTGCTTCCATGTGGCATGATGACATCATCATGACACATGTCATCCTCTATGCTTTCCACATAGGTTGTATGGATGATGATGTCATTCGTACTGATGACGACATCAGCAGTACGGATGCTAACTCATCCCTGCTGACTGGGCCAGGTTGACCAAAACTTTGACCACTTATATATTTTGATTTGTAACTCCGTTTGACGAGTCATTTGTGCTGTTAAAAATCTTGTGACACGCTCTTCATGATCATGCCATTTTCACTGATTTTTGGAAACTTTGTATTTTTTCCCTTTTGCTTTCTGCTGAAGCCATTCTAAGCATTTTGAGTTGCCTCTATGAGTTATTAGATGTTCTTAAACTTCTATGGATCCTTTTTGGATCATTGGTGCATAAGGTATGGAAATTATTTGTGAACTCCATCACTGTTTGGCCTCTCTCTTGCCTTAGTGTGGTCCATCGCATGTATTAGTCGTCATAGTTTCCAATAGGGTAATATTGTTCCTTGACCGCATCCACAAAAAGTCCCAAGTGAGCTCGGCCCCATATATTCCAGAATCCTATGTGGAAATTTTCTCCCAGTAAGTTTCCCACCAATGTTTTACATGGGGGAGAGACTTAAGGAGTGTGAATTTGATCTTTTCCCTATCGGAGAAATGATGAACAAAGAGATAACCTTCTATCATATTTAACCATTTTTCTAGGGCATTTGCATCTATTTGTCCTTCAAATATGGGAATATCAAAATTAACTTGTACCTTGAAAGGCAAGGTGCCTCCAAAGTGGCCTCTTGATGAAGATGCATCGGTTGTTATCGGTAGGTGTTGAAGGATGTGGAAAAAATTATCCATCATTTCATCCCTCTGTCGCGTGAGAGCTTGCTAGAGAAACCTATTAATAGAATATTCTTCTCCATACTTTTTATTTTATTCCACCATGGATGGTTTCTTGGGTGTGAGAAAGTGATTGTCCTAAAGAGAGACAAGCTCAAGACCCAACTTTCTATACTCGGACCTCGTCGGGGACATGCACTGAAAAAAAATCAAGAGCAACTTGCTTTGATACCACTGATCTAGATTATTTTTCAAAATGAAATGAAAGAAAAAATATTACAATGAAATACACATAAATATTTTCAGAAACAGAGAAATACAGTAATACATTATTTTTATTAATGCAATAAATGTACAGAAACTATAAAAATACAGAGTGAAAGACTCGCTAGAATGGTGGTAGCTTATCTCTGAGAAAAGATGTGATGGCTACTCACATTCGCAAGAAGATGAGTAAAATGAAGCTTTGAAGGAATTTTTACAATATATATGAATGCCAAAAACCTAACCCTAGGAGATGAAGCGCTAAAAGTCATGTGGGCCCCATTGGGGTAAGTTAGTACATTAACTTCCCTGGGTCGTAACTTTTGCATATAATCTTTGTTTAGGGCGCACAATAGCTCGTTGGAAATGTATTGATGAGGAGATTAATTTAGGGGGCTCAATCAAATCCTTAAGCTGCATTTCAAGTGCTTGATCATGAAAAAATGTCGTTTAGGCCCTCAAACTGGCCCCCAAAGTTAAAAACTACTAAAAATAGTAAATTGCCAAAATTGTCAGAAAATTGTTTTGAGCCATTTGGAAAAGGTGGGTGGCCACCAATATCCACCTAGATCAATCCTCCCTCCTTAGGGAGAAATGGTATCTATTGCGTTGAGTTCCCAAAGGAGAGGGAAAATCATTTGTTGAATCTTCATCTTGATGAGTTGCTTGCCTTGTTGGAGAATTTGCGCTGCTTAGCTTGTTGAAGGTTGTCATGAACCTCTGGATGGAAGGGTTGGACCTTTTTAACCAGTCTGGATACATGATATGAATGTGTGTAGAATAAATCCTTGCACCTTGCTTCAATATTGTCGACCTGCTTCTATTGGACAGAAGGTGCTTAGACAGAGGCTATAGTGGTTGGAGTGTTATGTTCACCTTTTGAATAGATTGTGAAGAAGCTAAATTGTGTAGTATGAGATACTAGCTTGCAATAATTTTTAGGTGGGAAAATAGTTGGAACTACCTCTGGTATCCTATAGAGATGACCCTTGAGAATAACAATGACACTATGGGGTCGAGACTCATTGATAGAATGGCGCTTCCACATATATGGCTGGCCTAAGAGAACATCACAGACATCTAGTGGGGAAACATCACATAATACCTCATCCTTTAAGGGTTGGATGCCATATGAAAATTGACATTGTTGGATGACACGAAGGTCACATCCCTAGCGAAGCCACCCAATGTTGTATGGTTGCGGGTGTGGTGTTGTAAAAAATCCCAACTGTTTGATGACCTCTGCTGAGATGAGGTTATTTTGGCTTCCACTATCAACAATAAAATGTAGTGGGTTCCCCTTCACCCACATCTATGAATGAAAAAGGTGTTCCCGCTCTTCATTTGTTGGTTCATCTAGTTGAATTGTTATCGTCGTGACAATAGCAGTGGGGTTTGCGTCGATGATATGTATTCTCCCATTATTTTCGTAATCGGATTTTGAATCTGGGTTCGACTCCTTTTCTTTGATCTCAGCCACCAATGATTGTTTTCAGCGACATTCATCAGTGTTGTGCCACGAGATTTTGTGGAAATCACACCACTTTCCAATGTCCTTCTTCATCTTTCTATTACCCTTCTTTTCCCGTGGCTTGGACTAGTTTTCTGAAGGTTGGTTGTTAGGGACATATTTATTATACCTTGTTTTTTGTGTATTTATAGACCCAAACTCCTGATTATTCTAGTGCTTAAATTTCTGCTCGATTTTAATTGCATATCGATAAGCAACACTTAGTGATGATATGTCTAGAAAATCCATTTCAGTTTGGATGTATCTGTGTAGAGCCACATGGTATTTAGGAACCAAATGTCGCTCATATTATTTTATACCCATCTTGGTGCTCAAGGTATGGAAATTATTTGTGAACTCCATCACTGTTTGACCCCTCTCTTGCCGCAGTGTTGTCTATCTCATGTACTGGTCATCATAGTTTCCAACAGGGTAATATTGTTCCTTGACCGCATCCACAAGAAAATCCCAAGTGGGCTTGGCCCCATATATTTCATAATTCTCTATGGAACTTTTATCCCAGTAATTTTCCCACCAATGTTTGACATGGAGGAGATCCTTAAGGAATGCAAAGGTGATCTTTACCTTGTCGGATAAATTATTAACAAATAAATAACCTTCTAGTAGATTTAACCATTTTTCTAGGGCATATGCATATATTTGTCCTTCAAATACGGGAATATCAAAATTAACGTGTACCTTGAAAGGAGAGGTGTCTCCAAAGTGGTTGCTTGATGAAGACGCGTTGGTTGTTATCGACAAGAGTTGAAGGATGTGGGAAAAATTATCCATCCTTTCGTCCCTCTGTCACGTGAGAGCTTGCTCAAGCAACCTATTAATATAATATTATTCTTTGTCCTTTTTATTTTCTTCCACCATGGAGGGTTTCTTGGGCGTGCGAGAGTGATTTTCCTCAAGAGAGAGAAGCTTGATAGCCAACTTGCTATACTTGGACCTCATCGGGGACATGCACTGAAAAACGATCAAGAGCAGCATGCTTTGATAGCACTGATCCAAATTATTTTTTAGAATGAAATGAAATAAAATATAATACAATGAAATACACAAATATTTCTAGAAACAAAGAAATACAATAATACATTATTTCTATTAATGAAATAGATGTACAAAGATTGTAAAAATACAGAGTGAAAGACTCTCTAGAATGGTGGTAGCTTATCTCTGAGAAGAGATGTGATAGCTACTTGCATTCGCAAGAATATGAGTACAATGAGGCCCCGAAGGCCTTTTTACAATAAATGTGAATTCCAAAACCCTAGACATCTAAAAACCGGACCCTAGGAGATGAAGCACCAAAATTCATGTGGGCCCTGTTGGGTTAAGTTAGTACATTAACTTGCCAGGGTTGTAACTTTTACATACGATCTTCGTTTAGGGTGAACGATAGCTCGTTGGAAAGGTATTTATGAGGAGATTCATTTACGAGGATCATTGAAAGTAATTGGTTATCATTGAGGTGCATGTTTTTGAAACAAAATGTCGTTTAGGCCCTCAAACTGGCCCCCGAAATTAAAAACTTCTAAAAATAGTAAATTTCCAAAATTGTCAAAAAAATGTTTTGAGCCAGTTGGAAAAGGTGGGTGGCCACCAATATCGACATGGATCAATCCTCCCTCCTTAGGGATAAATGTTCTCCATTGCGTTGAGTGTCTGTGGGAGAGGGAAAAGAGTTTGTTGAATCTGCATCTTAATGAGTTGCTTGCCTTGCTAGAGAATTTGTGTTCCTTAGCTTGTTGAAGGTTGTCATGAACCTATGGCTGGATGGGTCGGACCTTTTTAACCAGTCTGGATACATGAGATGACTATGTGCATAATAAATCTTTTCACTTTTCTTCAATATTTTCGACCTACTTCTATTGGACATAATGTGCTTGGAATGAGGCTGTAGTGGTTGCAGTGTTCTTATGTTCACCTTTTGAACAGATTGTGAAGAAGCTGAATTTTGTAGTATGAGATACTACCTTGCGACACTATTTAGGTGGGACAGTTGTTGGAAATTTCTCTGGTATCCTATAGATATGAACCCCCAGAGCAACAATGACACTACGGGGTCGAGACTCATAGATAGAATGGTAGTTCCACATATATGGTTGGCCTAAGAGAAAATCAAAGACATATAGCGGGGAAACATCACATAATACCTTACCCTTGAAGGGTTGGATGTCGTATGAAAATCAAAACTGGTGGTTGACATGAAGATTGTGTCCCTGGAGAAGCCACCCGATGTTGTATAGCTACGGGTTTGGTTTTGTGGACAATCCCAACTGTTTGATGACATATGCTAAGATGAGTTTCTTCTGGCTTTCGCTATCAACAATAAAATGAAGTGGGGTCCCCTTCACCCACATCTATGAATGAAAAAGGCGCTCCCCCTCTTCAGGATCTGTTGGTTCTTCTGGTTGAATTGTTGTGGTCATGACAATAACAATGCAGTTTATGTCGAAGATCTGTATTCTCCCATTATTTTCTGAATCAAATTCTGAATATGGGTCCAGCTCCTTTTCTTTGATCTCTTCCACCAATGATTTTTTTGAGCGACATTCATCAGTGTTGTGCCAGGGGATATTGTGTCAATCACACTATTTTCCACTTCCTTCTTCGTCTTTCCTTTACTCTTTTTTTCATGTGGATTGGACTCGTTTTCTGAAGGCAGGTTGCTAGGGACATCTTTACCATACTTTGGTTTTTGTGAATTTGCAAACCCGAACTCCTGCTTGTTCTGTTGCTTAAATTTCTGCTCGATTTTAGTTGCATATCGATAAGCAACACTTAATGATGAGATGTCTAGAAAATCCATTTCAGTTTGGATGTATCTGTGTAGAGCCCCATGGTATTTCAAAACCAAATTTCACTCAGATTATTTGATACCCATATTGGTGCACAAGGTATGGAAATTATTTGTGAACTCCAACAATGTTTGGCCCATCTCTTGTCGCATTGTTGTCCATCTCATGTACTAGTCGTCATAGTTTCCAACAGGGTAATATTGTTCCTTGACCACATCCCAAAACAATCCCAAGTGGGCTCAACCCCATATATTCCAGAATCCTCTGTGGAAATTTTCTCCCAGTAAGTTTCCCAACAATGTTTGACATGGGGGAGATCCTTAAGGAGTGCGAAGGTGATATTTTCCATGTCGGAGAAATTATGAACAGAGAAATAACCTTCTAGCAAATTTAACCATTTTCTAGGGCATCTGCATCTATCTGTCCTTAAAATATAGGAATATCAAAATTAACTTGTACCTTTGAAGGTGAGGTGCCTCTAAAGTGGTTGCTTGATGAATATGTGTTGGTTGATATCGGAAGGCATTGAAGAATGTAGGAAAATTTATCCATCATTTTGTCCCTCTGTCGCGTGAGAGCTTGCTCAAGCAACATATTAATAGAATCTTCTGCTTTGTCTTTTTTCTTTTCTTCCACCATGGAGGTTTTCTTAGGCATGCGAGAGCAATTTTCCTTAAGAGAGACAAGCTCTAGGCCCAACTTTCTATACTTGGACCTCATCGACGACTTGCGCTGAAAAATGATCAAGAGAATCCTGCTCTGATACCACTTATCCAGATGATTTTTTAGAACGAAATGAAAGAAAATATATTAGTATGAAATATACATAAATATTTCCAGAAATAGATAAATGGAGTAATACATGATTTCTATTAATGAAATAAATATACAAAGATTGTAAAAATACAAATTGAAAGAATTGTAGAATGGTGGAAGCTTATCTCTTAGACGAGATGTGACAGATTCTCGCATTCGAAAGAACATGAGTACAATGAGGCTTTGAAGGAATTTTTACAATAAATATGAATTCCAAAACCCTATATATCCAAAAACCTAACCCTAGGATATGAAGTGCCAAAAATCATGTGGGCCCTGTTGGGGTAAGTTAGTACATTAACTTCCTGGTGTCGTAACTTTTGCATACGATTTTTATTTACGGCGCACGATAGCCCGTTGGAAAGGTATTGATGTGGAGATTCATTTAAGCATCTAAATTAGAGCCTTAGGCCACAATTGAGGTGTTCTTTCATGAAAAAACATCATTTAGGCCCTGAAACTGGCCCCTGAAGTTAAAAATTACTAAAAATAGTAAATTGCCAAAATTGTCAGAAAACTATTTTGAACCAATTGGAAAAGGTTGGTGGCCACCGATATCCACCTAGATCAATCCTCCATCCTTAGGGAGAAATGGTATCCATTACATTGATTTCTCGGGGGAGAGGGGAAAGCGTTTGTTGAATCTACATCTTGATGAGTTGTTTGCGTTGCTAGAGAAGTTGCGCTACTTAGATTGTTGAAGACTGTCATGAACCTATGGCTGGAAGGGTTGGAACTTTTTAACTAGTCTGGATACATGAGATGACTATGTGTAGAATAAATTCTTGTTCTTTTCTTCAATCTTGTTGACATGCTTCTACTAGACATAAAGTGCTTGGAATGAGGCTGAAGTGGTTGCAGTGTTCTTATGTTTACCTTTTGAATAGATTGTGAAGAAGCTTAATGTTGTAGTATGAGATACTACCCTGTGGAACTATTTAGGTGGGACAATAGTTGGAACTACCTTTGGTATCCTTTAGAGATGACCGCCCATAGTTACAATGACACTACGGGGTCGAGACTCATATATAGTGTTAGAACTCTGTAAATTTGTTCGGATGATAAACAAACGACGAAGGTAACTGTTTTAACCAGCTTTGAGACCCGAAACTAGCCTTTCGGATCTGGAGAAGGATCTCTTGGGAGACAAGGTCTCAGCACAGGATATGGATTTAAATATCTTGGCTAGATTTAACACCTTTGCGAAATAAGTTCTGGTTTCATTGGCATAATATGGAAAGACGTTGGGCCATGGATTCGATTCAAGAAAATGACAAAAACAAATGACTCGGTGACTCAAATTGAGAGGATAAGGATAAGTGAGAAACAATATTCAATGTAAAATCCTAATGTGGTGGAGAGAAAACACAGGAAGTAACTCAGAGCACCGCTGGAGGTGAATTTGGAGCTAACTTTAGAAGAAAACGTTTTGTCTAAGTGGCGTGAACAAGGGGCGTTGCACAGTGAATCCACAGGTTCAAAAATTTGTTCCGAAATAAACATAAAAATATATGAATAAATATAACATGAAGCACATACACAAATAAAGAGGCACAATACATCTAACTGCTGCAACTAGAATCTTTTCATCAAGGTGCATGACCTTTGCATTAAGTTTCGGTCAAAAACTCAAATTACATACAATAGTTATCGTCTACCAATTTTTCCAACCAACCCTATTTACATGAAAATGATCCCCATGTATAGAAAGATAATGTCACCCCTTGGCTACTAGGGTCTAATTACTCCCTCCTAGAATCATGGATCCATTTTCTTTGAAAGAGAACAAGAACTTCAATGGATTCACTAAAAACAGAAAACTCGACTTTGCCAAATCATAATTGTAACCGAAATATTCTTTACAATCATTTATCATGATCAAAATTCGACCATATGGTTGTTATGAGCCATCATGTGAACTTATTGACACTCTTTTACCCTTGCACAACAAGTCTTCTATGCAGCAATAACCTACAACAAAAAATGCAGCAGATTGCGCGACAAACTAGAAAAATAGGTGTTAAATATGACATCATATATCACTAATAAAACACTATTTTCAGAAACTGAGAGTGGTTTTTGTAGTTACACCCGTCTTAAATAAAAACCTCTCTCAGTTTCTTGAAATTCATCTCCGGCTGGCCGTAATACATGGAAAAACATGTCTCGAACAGGAAATCATGAAAACTGAAAAATAGGGCTCAAATATCCCTTTGAATCTCCCAAAATATGAAATGTTTTTGAAATCTAAGAGAGGTTTTTATTATCTAGTTTGTTCTCAAAAAAAATCTCTCGGGGATTTTTAAAATTCCTCTCCAGTTGGTCATAAAGTGATCTTTAAGTTGACCACTAAACCAGTCATTTGTGTAGCATGACCTGTAGCATGTGCGCAGGAAAATCCACTACGCGATGACATCCTCTGTGAGAAAACATCCTATGCGCAACAGAATCCACTACGTGAAAACATCCTATGCACGATATAATCCACTGCAAGACAACATCCTATGCACGAAAACATCCATTGCGTGACCAAATCCACTGCACGAAAACATCCTATGCATGATAGCCCACTTCGCAACGAAATACACTACACGAAAAAATCCTTTGCGCGGTGAGTTGCTCTGCGAAGCGCATAGAAAATTTTGCAGTGCGCAGTTGCAAATGGAAATGGAACAAATAAATGATAAGATTCCTTTTGAAACTGACCCTTGGAGATGTTAAATGTTGCCAATCATAAAAAAAATATGGGTTCTAACATGCATGAATTTAAATTTTTTTGACAAACCTATAACCTTAGCTATGAAAATCATGGTGCTAACAGTTGGCTCCAACGGGGATGCTATCCTCCCTATGAGGTAGCAAAGAACAGTAGACCAGGTTCCTATCTATTGGGCAGCTCCCAAACTCAACTTTCCAACTGTAACTTGTAACCTGCATCCGCTGAAAACCCAAAGATGTATATGCTCCAAACTGAAATATGAAACTAAGATGAAAATGAAAACTATGGATTGCTAAAAGAAATGCTCGTAGTACCGAGCTTATTCGCACTCCCACCTACCCTAACTGTTGAAAAATATGCCAATCAAGTGAAATTAAAATGGCAATGCAACTAGGCAAGCACTTTATCCACTTTTTTATTTCTTTGCACATGCTTGCTCCAAAGCATGTTTACTGACAAGTCATTCAAAAATTTATCTATAAATTCAAATCTCAAAAAATTAAAAACATTGGAACTGTTTTTCGCCTCCAACAAAACTGCAAATGGATCCTCCAGAACATACATAAAACAACAATCATGTTTCACCTCTTCCACTGCATCCTTTTTTCATGTAATTCAACCTATTGATTACCACAAAAAGGATGAAAAATATGTTGAGACTGCTGGAAATAACAATCTTCTGAATCAGAAGACAGTGCTGACTAAAATGAAACCCTTACTAGCCAGAAATCCATATCCAACATTGATGTTGATTGACCATCATATTTATTTCCAAGATGGTAGTTGATCACAGGCTGCAAATATGAACTGAAATGACATTCCATGTAATCAACAACAGGGTCATTAAAAGTATGAGAAGGTTGTTGGTCCTCTTCACTAATAAAAATTTTCTCATGTAAAATAATGTAACTGTGAATGCAATCATACTTCACTGCTTCCTCTGTTATCTCATGATTTGGTTTCAACAATTCAAAGGAAGAAAAGCATAATGGAAGATAAATTTCATTAGAAAGTCCATTTCTTTCTTGATATTCAACATCATGCCTAGAGGATTTATTATTTGAAACATTATAAACATTTTGCTTCAGCAATTTGAAAGAAGCGAAACACAATGGCAAGGTTCTTTCACCTGATTCAAAACCTTCTTCATTTTTTCACTGCTATCATATGCACATTTTTCAATTTCTTTGGATTGTTGAATACACTCATTTTCATATTCATTTTTGACTAATGGATGCAAATTTGAACTAATAAAACCTTCCATATAACAAGCAACAGGGTCATTAAACACATGAGAATATTGTTGAAATTTCTTGTCATTTTTTTCCCATGAATCAATGTGATTTTTCATTAGCACACATTCCTCTGCCTCATTGATGATCTTTAAATTTTCTTTCAACAATTTAAACGAAGCAAAACATAAAGGTAAATATTTTCCTTCAGTGGATTCGGTACTTTATTCATATTCTTCTTTGTAACTATGATATGTAGGCTGATTGCTCTCATTACACTGTTGAAAAGGAACATTTTCTGATAGAGAACGTGCAGTTGGTTGTTCTAGGAAGTCAACACCATAATCATTATCATATTCATCATATATGGTCAAATCAGAAATATCATCTAACAAGAAAAATCTTGGGACATCAACTTTCTCTTCAACAAGATGATTTTCAAATTCATTTTCTTGACTGTCTACAAGTGAATATATAAACAATCAGCCCCGTGCTTTTCATGAGATGGATCAGAAGATAAATTAGTATCAAAGAAATTCAGGAGAGTATTTTGTTCTTCAAGCTAATCATGATTCTTTTCAAACACATCCTCATGACATCCTTTAGTAAAACTTATGACATGATCAACCTCCTGCATATTATGCACAGTCTTTGGTTCCTCAGCTTTCAATTTCTCATCCAAAATCTGATTTTACATCTCCTTACATGCTTGAATATTGTCTTCAACTTCCTAAGCATTGTTGAACATCTGCTACAAATACATAGACTTCCTCTCCATCAAAATAAAAGATAATTCTAGTTAAAAGGTTGTTACATAATGGAGCATGGCAACAACTTCAGGAGGGTGGATTTCTTTAGGCAGTTTATAATAAAGACTAGCAAACCTCCTACTGAAATTAGAGATGGTTTCATCTTTCATTCTTCTCATGTCATAAAACTCCGAAAGGAGTATATTCCATGACTTTCTCTCACCCCAAAATCTACAGAAAGCTTCCCTCAATTCATCCCGTGAGATAATCAACCGAGGCTGCAAATTTCTGAACCATGCTTTGGCATCTCCTTGTAAGGACTAATAAAAGGCCCTCATAGACACATCATCATGTTCAATCTCAAAAATTTCTATAAAATGCTCAAAGGCCTGAATATTTTTTTGAGCTGACTTTCCGTCAAGCTCTCCATCGAACCGAGCAAGGTACTTATAATGTTTTAGAGGAAAGTCATGAAGGATGGAAGGAAATTTAAGAGGATTGTATCTTTATTGAATATTGGAGGGTGTAGGATTGAGAATAGAAGGAACAAGCTCAACTTTGGTTTCATTAAGCTCACAAGAGTGATCATGAACATCATATGGCTCAAAGGAAGGATATTAGTGAATATTGGTTATACAAGAAGGAGGTATACCTACAGTTTTCCATGGAGGATATACAAGGGTAGATTTATGGGCTTCATTTGAATGTAGTAATTGAAGAAGTATTCTTTTGAAAAACTCAGGAAAGAACAAGAAGAAATTGATAAAAAAAAAAAGTACTTCTTGAACTAAACTTAAGCTCAAGAACCTTATTTTTCCGTACTACTCTTCCATATCTTTGTCAACAGGTCTCATTCTCCATTGGAGTCTTTGAATCGAATTTGAAGCTTGATTGGAGTCGCCATGAAACATTTAGCTCTGGATTCTTCTACCAATGGAATCACCTTCAACTGATTTTCTGATGTGTGGAGTTGGCGGAGAAGAAATAAAACCAATATGTGCCTAAGTGTCTGCTTTCAGACCTGAGAACTCAACCATGTCGTTCTTTCCCAGGAAAAAATTTCAATTTCATCCCCAACAACGACACTAAAATGTTAGCATTCCGTAAATTTATTCGGATGATAAACAAACGATGAAGGTAACTGTTTCAACCAACTTTGAGACCCGAAACTAGACTTTTGGATCTGGAGAAGGCTCTCTTGGGAGACACGGTCTCAACGTAGTATATGGATTTAAATCTTTTGGCTAGTTTAACAACTTTGTGAAATAATTTTTGGTTTCATTAGCATAAGATGGCAAGACCTCGGGCCATGGAGTCGATTCAAGAAAATGACAGAAATAAATGACTTAGTGACTCAAATTGAGAGGATAAGGATAAGCGAGCAATAGTCTTTAGTGTAAAATTGTAATGTGGCAGAGAGAAAACACAGGAAGTAACTCGGAGCACCACTACAGGTGAATTCAGAGCTAACTTTAGAAGAAAACATTTTGTCTAAGTGGCGCGAAAAGGGGCATGGCGCAATGAATCCACAGGTTCGAAAATTCGTTCCGAAATAGATAGAAATAGATAGGAATAAAGATAATAGGAAGCACATATGAAAAGAAAGAGGCACAATACATCTGACTACTACAGCTAGAATCTTTTCATCAAGTTGCAGGACCTTTTCATTAAGTTTCAGTCAAAAACTCAAATTACATACAATAGTTATCATCTACCAATTTTGCCAACCAACCCTGTTTACATGAAAATGATCCCCATATATAGAAATATAATGTCACCCCTTGGCTAATAGGGTTGAATTACTCCCTCCTAGAATCATGGATCTCTTTTCTTTGAAAGAGAACAATAACTTCAACGGATTCACTAAAAATAGAAAACCTGACTTTGCCAAATCATAATCGTAACCAAAATATTCTTTATAATCATTGATCATGATAAAAATTAGACCATATGGTTGTGATGAGCCATCATGTGCATTGTTTGACACTCTGTCACCCTTGCACAACAAGTCTGCTACGCAACAATAACCTACAACAAAAAACGCAGTGGATTGCGTGGAAAATTGGCAAAAAAGGCATTAAATATGACATCATATCTCACTAAAAAAAACTATTTTCCTAAAATGAGAGCGGGTTTTGTATTTACGATAGTTATAAAGAAACACCTCTCTCAGTTTCTTGAAATTCATCTCCAACTGGCCGGAATACATGGAAAAACATGTCTCGGATAGGAAAACGTGAAAATTGAAAAATAGGGCTCAAAGATCGCTTCGAATATCCCAAAATATGAAACGTTTTTAAAATGTGAGAGAGTTTTGTATTATTTGTTTTTTCCTAGACAAAAACCTCTCGGGCATTTTCAAAATTCCTCTCCAGTTGGTTAGAAAGTGATCTTGAAGTTGACCACTAAACCAGTCATTTGTGCAGCACGATCTGTAGCCTGTGCGCATGAAAATCCATTGCGCAGTGACATCCTATGCGTGACAACATCCTATGTGCGATAGAATCCACTGTGCGAAAACATCCTATGCATGACATAATACACTGGATGACAACATCCTATGCACGAAAAAATCCATTGTGTGACGAAATCCACTGCGTGACAACATCCTATGCGTGACAGCCCACTGCGTGACGAAGTCCACTGCGCGACAAAATCCTTTGTGCGGTGAAGTGCTCTACGCAGCGCATAGAAAATTTTGTAGTGCGTAGTTTCAAATGGAAATGGAACAAATAAATGATAAGAGTCCTTTTGAAACTGACCCTTGGAGACATTAGATGCTGGCAATCATAAAAATAATATGGGTGCTAACATACATGACTTTGCAAATTGTTGAAAAAACTATAACCTTGGCTATGAAAATCATGGTGCTAACAGATAACATGGCACTTCCACATATATGTCTGGCCTAAGAGAACATCACATACATCCAGTGGGGAAACATCACATAATAGCTCATTTTTGAAGGGTTAGATGTCGTATGAAAATCGACACTGTTGGATGACACGAAGATCACATCCCTGGTGAAGCCACCCAATGTTGTATGGATGTGAGTGTGGTGTTGTCGTTGGTTTTCATTTTATCCATATACTCTTATTCTATTGGTCTTGAGGATTCCTTATGGGGTATTATGATTCCCATTGACCATTGCAGATTGAACCTGGTTCAGAACTAAGAAGCTTCCCAACAAAATCCCTTAAAGACTATCGGCCCCTCTGGAAAAATAGAAGGCAACATAGTACACGGAGTGTACTGCACAGTCTCACCTGAGATATCTCTATGGATGGATACAATAATTAGGTGTTTGCAAGTTGAGAATGAGTGAGATCGTGTTTGTGCGTCGTAACCTTTATTCAGTCCATTTAACATCTAGTTATAACATTTATTCTATGCATGCATGAAAAATACCAGATATACTTAGTTACTTCATTCATTCAACATTCATCAACTAATTAGACACAAAGACACATTCATTTAGTCACATAACATAGTGTTACTGTGGTTCAACCACTCCTCGGATACGCCCACAAAGATATGGTTCTCAAGATTTTATTATAGTTTGGAAATATCCCATGTTGTGCATGGTTACAATATTAGTTCTCCCTCTTTCCCACAGGCCCCTCGATCCCTGCGAGGATGACTAGATCACACCAGGCTCCTGAGCCTAGGATATAACCCTCAGGATTGAGTCGCTCCCTCCTTCCTTAGCTCACCAAATGAATTAGTCATACATTTCTTATGGTTCTCTCTCTTTTTTCCCCTCTGTGTCTCTCCTTCTCTATCCTAAGTACTACTTATTTATATCTTCAGCTCACCAACCATTACAATGCATTACAAAAAACCTAACCCTAGCATCGTTAGGTATTCCATGCAAGCACGCATTATGATTTTCCTTCTAGCTATATTTTTCCTCTTGCATGCTTCTCCTCCAAAAATAGCCTTTCTTTCCAATTCGACCTGCATCCAACATGCCCCCAACACTAACATGTGGCTCGTGATAAGCCACCTAAACCTTGTGCGCTTTGTTGATCTCTCCTGCAATCGCCTGGAACTTCTCTGTGAGATCATTTTCTTGCGTTTGAGCCTGCATGGTATTCTCTTTGAGTGTGTCCAATACCTGCACTGCAATCTCGTCGTTGATCATCCCTGTGCACTCTACCTGAGTTTGTGCCATACTCTTTTTTTCATCTTCCGCCTGCAGAATTGACCTCTGCTACCCACTACTGGAGTGGTTTCATTTGAGCTTGGTGTTCCTTCTTCTTTGTCTACACAACTATGAGTTTTTTCTGCAGTTTCTTCATATTGTTCACTCCTTTGATGCACTTCGTGTTCGACATTGTCTTCTACCTCTGCTTGAGGTCCTGGATATCTACACTTATCCTTTATTTTTCCTAGTCCCACTACTGGACATGTTGATCCTCTTCTAGCTTCGTCCATAATTGTGTTTCCTTCTCAAACAAGTCAGTTTCCGCCTGGACTTGTCACTCTATCTCCTTTATCTGTGTTGTTTCTTCCCACTTCCTCTTCTCCTTGACTTCTAGCAAAGTGGTAGGTATGAGATGTTCTCATAGGTGCTCAATATCCTGCATGTCTACACAATCCGATCAATCTTCCGCGTCACTGTGAGCTCTGCTTCCTGTGTGCTCTTTGGAATTTTCTCATATACTACTGCCAATTCCTTCTTCATCCTATCCGCGTGGTATTTTTCATCTTTGGTCTCGATCTTGGCCTGCTCGAGTACCAATTCCAATGATTCTTGATTGTCCTTTGTTTGCTGCAATTCTTCTACGTCTGTGCATGTGCTTGACTGTATGTCCTGTGTGACACTTATTTACAGTTTAGACATGGCCTTGGTTGGTATCCACATCATTACCAACTGTATTTGGGCCAAATCCTTCAGGGGTGTCCGCCCCATGATTTCATCCATGCACAAAATGTTGGGTATGACATAAAATGTCGAGATCAGTTGTGCTGTCATCTGGATCTTGTCCTGCTCTCTTGATCCAGCCTCATCTCCTACCTATGATGCTCATGGGACACTTTTTATGCCTCTACCGACCTTATATGTTTATTTGATCAGTTGGAGGAGATACCTCATGTATGCCAACTCCTCCTCAATCCTATCCCTTTGGCGATGATCATTTTCAAAATCCTCCACTGTGCAATCCTGGGCCATTTGGGCCACAAGGTCTGCATCGTCCTCCATGATCATGTATTCTGGGGGCGTTTTGTGAACCTTAGCTTTCTTGTGCGCACCCCTTGTTTGTATGAATGGCCTCTTGGTTTGGCCTTGCTCCTGCTGAGTAGCACTTGACATGGTTCCCTGTGCTGTCTCAGTTTGTTTCTTCTATAGTACCTATGGTGCCTTTGTGTTGTTCTTCTTCTCCACCTGGGTGCCTTTCTTGGACACCCCCCCTTTTTTTGTTGCGCCTTGTTCTGACCTGTACTTGGATTCTTGGGAATTGTTGTTTCTTCTACAGGTGTTTGTCCCTGCTCTACCTCTTCCTTCATATCTGCGGGCATTTCTTGATTTAGGACTGGAATCATCCAGTCATCGTTCCAATCCTTGACGACCATCTCTATGTCCTCCTCCTTGATGCAGTAGCGCAGTTGTAGCCATTGATTGTTGGGATCCTTCCGCACTTGGATCCACATTGCATGTCTAGTTTATTTGAATTTGGCTATGCTCTGATACTGGGAAACCAATTCGGGCATCACTTGCCAAGTGTTGGTGATGATCTTGTGTAGGTTGTTGTGATACCCTTCGAATATCGCTGCATTCACCTTTCATTTTTTTGGGTCTGAAGCACACCCGAACGATAGGTATCACGCTGTGTGGAAAGGATTGGTTCTTGTGGTAAATAATGAATACTTAGGCTACTTCCATCCGATCAATGCTATCAAGATGAGTAGCCATGAATAGTGAAATTATGTCCCCAAATCTTGCGCGTCCTTGCAGTCTTCCAGGAACAAATTCAACAAATACAGGGCCCAACTGAGTGTGGTTCCCTCTGCACAATATGCTTTAGTTGCAACAACACCAACAGGGACTTCCTCCTTACTTAGGCTCCTTCAATCTGATCAAGGTTATCAGGATGAGTAGCCATGAATAGTGAAATTATGTCGCCAAATCCTGTGCATCCTTGTAGTCTTCCAGGAACAAACTCAGCTAATACAGGGCCTAGCTGAGTGCGGTTCCCTCCGCACACTATTCTTTAGTTGCAACAACCTTGACAGGGACTTCCTCCTTGCGGCATTTCTTGAGTAATTTTCATGCGATAATTTTTGTGTCCATTCTTGTCACTGCGTCACTAATATGCTTGATTATGATTCTTCACGACCCCTTTTTAGTACCATACTTCTTCTTCATTTCCTCATCTAGTTCCTTCTCCTTCATCTTTTCCTCGAGGAACTGCATAGGTGTCTCCCCCTGTGATGGAATCCCTATGATGTATGTTGTTGTCAGAAGGGCAGACCCAGGTTTCAACGCTCAATTTTGCACCAACAAAGCCCTAACTACCGACCCTTTTAGCAACACCTATGAAGTAGATGAAGTCTCACCCAAGGTAGAGGCAGGGGTGGTTGCAAGACTCAGGTGTCTACAACCTTAGCTGGGACACAAATCTGTGATTATCTTGCTTACAGTGCACTTAACATCAGTTATTTCCTAACATAAATTCATTAATACACTTCGCAAAAAGCACAGAGCACTGCAGTAATTACTCAGATCTAGCACTTAGCATTGATAAACACGTTATAATCAATAGATTAAGAACCTAGCGTCTTATGTATCATATCTAGCATGCATTCTTATCTCATAAGCACAACGCATCAATAGATCTATCAAAACATATCAGAGCACTTGGCAAGAGAGAGGGGTAAACACATAAGAACAAAGCACATAGCACCATACACACAATTACCATGGTTCACCCCCACCCTGGGGCTATGTCCCCAAAGTCTTCTTTATATTATCTTGGTCAAGCAGTTACAACACAGAGCTTCAATGATCCCTACTTCGCAAAGGACAAAATATCTGTGCAGCTCACTAGATCCTTCTTCCTCACTCCTCAACATCCAACTATAACGATCGACACTTATCCCTCCGATCTCATGCACATAGCTCTCTAAGATACATCCGATCACACAGATCCAAATACTAGCACTAAGCTTTCATTTGTACACCACGCAGATGTATTGCATTACTATCTCCCTTATCTTACTATCTATATTGCCTATTTATAGATTACAAAATGGGCCTAAACATGGGTAAAACCATGGGACGACATCCCTTTCCCGTTACATCAACCCAAAACCCTAAATTGGATCCCAAAATAGGTCTTGCTTCCTTATTTTTTTCTTCACGTTGCGCTCCTTCCTTAGCAAGCTGTCGCAGTCCCAAAAGTGGTCAAATATGACCAAGTACTCTTCAAAACTTGGTCAAGGGCCAACAAGCCCCCAACACTCACCAATGACTTTCCCTGAGTCACTCTTCTCTGGGTAACTCTGCCTCGAAGGCCTCGATCTTCACTCAAGCTGCTTCGACCTATTGCTTTACTAGTGCTTCTTGATCGGTAAACTCCTAAACGAGTGCATTACTAACTAGTCCTTCTAAGCATTGTTCTGTTGTGTTCACGACCTATTCCAAGTCTGTCCCTTGGCTTTCAATCTCTAAGAATAGTTGACATACCCTATTCTGCAAAGGTTGAAGTTGATGTGTTACTTCCATGACCTTTCTCTGGATCATATAAATCTACTGCTGTACGACACGTTGTTTGTGGGACCTCTTCATTTTCTCTATGGTTGGTAGAGGCTTCAACTGCATATGAAGTCTATCTTCCTACTGCTTCGCCTCCTGGAGCTGCGACTCCAGTTTATGTAATTTTGGGTTCTCGGTCAGGCTCTCATGTATCTGTGCACTTCTGGTACTTAGCTGTTTGCATTCTTCAGTGAGTCCTTTGATCCTTTCTACTGTACTGCGGGCAGTTATTTCTCGATGGTCGCATTCTTCTTACGGGGTGCTCGATATAGCTTAGAGATCTAGTTCTACTACTGTTTGTTGCAGTTGTTGAATGACTTCAGCAAGATTCATTACTTGGTATTCTATGGGTTCTTCTGCCTTCTGTTCTAAGCCAACCATAGAGAGAAATTCTCTGTTGACAGCTTCTTCGATCCTGATCTGCTTCACGAGCAGATGCTCCTTTTATTTCTAGATCTTTGTGCATTATTTATCATACTTCTCTTGGATGGCCTCCTTCTCCTACTTTGAATTTTGGTGCTTCTCTATGATTTCCTCATGTGCATGCTTTAGGGCCTGGGTGGCCTGTGCTGTTACCTAGGCATACTTCAACTAGGTCAGAAATCCTGAGAAGTTGAATTGACTCGTCTCCTGCTTCAGTTGTTCCTTCTGGCATAGGTGCAGTGGGGACTATGCGGTTAGACTGGAGGGCTCATTGTACTCCTCGAAGTTCAGTTTCAATTCTGTCGTACATCATTTCTTGCTTGGCCTTCTTCTTTTTTGTAATCTCTTCTATAGCTTCATTCAAAGTCATGAGGAGAAAGAAGAAGTCATCTGGATTGAGTGTGGTCTTCATCTTGGTCACAGTCGCTTTGGATTTCTTATTAGAGGAAGACTTTGAAGGTGACCCTTTTCTCTTCTTTAGAACTTTGACTTTTTCTTCTGGTTTCTGCTCGAATTCCTCTAAGTCTTCATTGTTACCTTCTTGATCTGGTGTGACGGAAGCTGTCCTTACAGAGTGGCTATCCACATCTTGAACCTCTTCAGTTTTCTTTGTCTCCTTTATCTTCTTTGTCTTCTTTGTCTCACTGGGCCCAGGTGTATACTGCGCAGCTTCTGGGCTGTCAATATCTGAAATGTATGTTGGATCTGTTGGAACAAGGAGGTCCACCAAGCATTCCTTGTTGATTTCTTCTAAGTCTTCTTCAGTCATCTTATAATAGGATTGGAGTTGTTCCTGGTGTTCATTAGTGTGTGGAGTTAGGTATATAAAGTGGCTGTCCACGTTGAACTTTATCAAAGGTCGAAACCTTTGTAAAGTGTTCGGGGTTATGCGAGGTGCACCCCCTATAAATTCTTTCAGTTGGTTATAGTATCTGTGAAAAATGGCATTTGACTGCCACTGCTTGCTCATGTATGTCGAGTACCACAAGGTACTAAACTTCGTAGCTGACGGTTCGAATGGGGTGAGGTCTGGGAAAGTTGCACCTTCCAATAGCTCCCATGCAACAAAGGCGATCAATATCATCAACCAGCTGAAATGGAATTCATGCCCCTGGTCTTGGGCTTCTCTACAGTCAATCTCTAGCTGATTGACCAAATACTTTTCCCAATTCATCTGGAGTCCTTCTGCGCATTTTCCAGTGAGGTCCACTATGAAGCCTAATACTTGCATAGGTTTATTCTTACAGATTAGCTTCCTTGCTATCAGCTAACATGCGAGGTGCATTGAACCACTCTCGATAGTGGTGAACTTGTAACCTCACACACCTTTTTCAACATTGCCATACGCCTCTTTAATCTTCTGTGAAAGCGTGTAGTCCACGGTCTTCCCAGGGTAGTACTCATCGAGATCAGGTTCCTGCATGCTAAGCCCGATAATCCTGTTGATCAGCACTGGATCAAGAGTTATGCGACTGTTCAACCATAAGTATCCTCCATGGTAACTTTCTAGCAACAATTTCATACAAGCAGTCACCTCCTGATGTCTTTCAAAGTGCGGTATTTTCATGACGTTGACCAGAGTAGACTGCGCAAGGTTCATCGTCCATTGCTGAGGGATGATCTTCAGATTGTGGCCCTTACTCTTTGTTAAGTACTTAGATGGTGAGATCATGCTGTAGGCTTTACGGTCTCCCAGGTTGAAGTCACAACACTTCAAAAATGTAACCTTGTCTTGATCTACACGGTAGGTGCGATCTCCTTTCGATAGATATGCAGTGATTAGGGTGTAGTCAAAATCTCGAGGGACACTGTCCCTATTAATCTCACCACTTAAAGGGGGAATGAGAAGGTATAATGGTTGGCACTATCCTAGTGTTGGCTTTGTCATGTCTATGCTTATTTATCTCCTTCGCGTCAGCTCTGGATTTTCTAGCCCCAACATTCAATGGGGAGGTTGCCACTCCTCTCGACGACGAGGCTCGGACTCTGGTGGAAATTCCTCTTTTTGACATGACTCTTTATGTCCTTAAGCTAACAAGTACTTCTCTCACTGATTCTTCTGTTGTGCTAAGCTCGTCGGACATGTAAGCTTGGGATCACTGTCTTGGGTTGTTGAATGGACTGTCGATATCATAATCAAATAGAGCGTAAAGCTGGAGTAATCATTGTTTCACAATGTGGTTGTTCTGTTAGCTCAAGTTCTCAATTGGAAAAAGTGTCTTTCGGCCATGGTTGTTATATTTTGATTTTTGGTGCATGTTGATGTGTCCTAAATCCCTTAAATTAAACAACAAGAACCAAACCCACCATTGAGGCCCACTTAGAATCTACAACGTTTAATAGTAGAATGGTTCTCCAGATCTTACGATCCAACCAATTAATTGATGGGATTTTCATTTTATTGCGAAGGCGTCTCCTTCAGTTTGGACTATCTCTTTTTGTATTTTCTCTTAGGTGGGACTGATATAAGATTGAATCCAGTATAAACCAACTTGACAACAAAACGGAAAAAGGTTTTAACTACTGGAGAAGAGGCCGAGCTTGGGATAACCTGCTACTCAAGCATGCAGACGACAATTTTATAGCACAGGCCTAGTACTAATACATTAACCATGTGAGCATCCAATTACTGTCTGAGATACTTAATTATCAGAAAGAAAACACAAATGTGATAAATAATGGCAAGTAAAATAATGCACCTACTCTAATAATCCATCACACAACAACACAATGATTCATCTTCATCATTAAAGAAAAGAACTGTAAAACATTGCATCAGATAACATAACAATAGATTCAATAGCTCTTACTTGTTACAACATCCATTCATGAGACAAGATAGGAAATAGTTCTTCTCCACGCCCAATCGTACATGCATTTTATGAAAATATAACTTGTCTCTAGTCCATAAGGACTTTTCAATTAAAGGTAGCTCCAAAATAATTCTTAACAAACCAGAAAAATACGAGTTTCTTGAAAAAAACATCGACCCTTGACTAATCGGTTGATGCTCTTATTTATAACATAAAATTAAATAAAAATAATGGCTAAATTGCAGTTAGAAAAAACAAAACTCACCACGTGGCGTTCTATCCTAACAGTTTTCTAACAATCATCTTAAGATATCACTTTGAAAGGGTGACTTTTATCATACTTTGATCAACTAATGAACAACTCCTCGTAGGTGTTAGCCTATGGGAACATATGTTGTTCCATCGGGGCTGCATAAATTTATCTGATTTCCACTGCATGGGCTTGATACTTGATCAAACTGGTACTTAATTGTTGTATCACAACCCAATCTTTGATCGGGTGTTCCATAAATTTGTTCACCTGTCCTGGCGCTATGTTGGTCACCTTTGCTAGTCTTTCGGCCCATGAAGAATCTTTCTTGGTGTGAAATTCAACTATGTCATGTAAGTCGGTAAAGTCGTCAAGAATGTCGAACTCAGGGAGTGTGATATCATTCATCAACTTATTGATCTTCGGACCCAATTTCTCTCAGATTTCTCGCGAATTTACTGAGCCAATTTTGCTCAATAGTCGGAGGCATCTTTCCTGCAATTGAAATTAAAATCATTTAGAGATTGCGTATAAAACAATACTTGGAAAAATATATGTTTAAAATGTAAGCGTGAAGAATCTAGACTGGTGCATATCTGTAAATCTTTCTAAACCTGGTTGTTTGATATTTACATGATCTCTGCAACCCTTTGAATTCCCTGCACCTTTTCTGTTAGCGTCATCATTTTTTCTCTAGTTAGGGTGGGTTGCATCCACGCGCCACAACATGAAAGATCAGGTATGGAAAAATATGAGAGTCGAAGTCATGCTAGTGGAAGGTTGGCCTTTGGGGTTAGGAAAGGATGTCAGAGCCAAACATGTGCTGAAAGTACGAGTATGTTCCAAAAGAGTCGGATCCTGTCATAAGGGAAGTCATTAAGCGCCTCCGATTGAGGCAAGTTGTTCAAACATAAGTCACATTAGTAAGTGCATCAACCATCATCATCTCATCATGAAGGATGGGGAATTGAAAAATTTAGGTGATCATACCACACACCCTATGAAACTCCTATCGGCTACATCTCACATGCCCCAAACTATATCCATCGCACAGATGTGACACATAATTTTTTTAGTTTTCTTCAAAATATCCAGTCGCTAGGAATTGAATGTTCTACCTACCAACCGAGATTATGCACTGCTGGTAATTTGTCTCACGAGCCCATTCTGATCAAATTATTCACTTTGGGCCCTTGTCAAGTCCCCCATGCATCAGGAAGATATGCTGTCACACCATGGGAACTCCTCAAAACGTAAGACCAGGTCTGCGAGGAAGCCAAAGCGCTAGGCTTGAGCCCCACAATTCTTGGGACTTGTTCTTATTTATAGAGGGTATTATTGAGGCTTCAAAGGGAGGTTCCTACCCTCGCACGAAAACAATGGTATCACCCCATGCAGAGGTCAAAGTGGAAGAAGTTACGTTGGAAGGATGAAGGTTGGAAGTCACGCTTCCTCAATAGAAAATACCCTGGAGGAGAGGAAGGCCCAGTAAGAATAAGTAAGTTGGGGAAAACCAAATCCTGATTGAGTCGTGTGCAAGATCATCCACCAAGGAATTACTTATGTGCACTATCCTTCTAGATCCTATCGAAACTACAAGTCGGAGAAGCAGGAGCATAACGAGGAGGACAGATGCCTCGAGTTCTAACGTTCGAGAGCCGACTCAGAAGTTGGAGCAGGCGCAAATCACCATTACTGAACTTTACTAGGAAAATAGAGAATTAAGATAACAATTGGTGGCAAAGACCCTTGAGGTGTCAACACCACAAGATCATGAAGGGAACATAACCTAGCTCAAGAGACAGCTTCGGGAAGTGAAAGATACGATCGTGCAGCTACGTGAATCACAAAGGGTGTCAAAAGAACATAAAATGACAACATCTCAGGGTGCGCGAAGCAGCTAGGGATAAATTCCATGCACAAAAGAGGCATGATTGACAAACTCTATTTTGTATTCTCAGGCGTGACACACAATTTTGATAGTTTTCCTTTTTTTTTTGTGAAAGTTTTCATGTTCTTAATGTAAACCGGGTTGGTTGGCCCAAAAGGTGTAGACAATGTCTCATGTATGTAACCTATTAAGGCTTAATATTGGCTCATTACCCCTTAATTGGGGCATATTACATTAGTAATGTTATTTTATTTATGTCGGCTTTATTTCATTAGTTGTAATTACACCTCCTAGTCTCCTATATATACCAAGGAGACATTTTCATTTGTAATCATCTTGTACTTGAACATATAAGTGGGGTAAAAGGAGGTTGCCCCCTTGAAGAGGCTTATTATCTAAAATTATCTCTTTTTCAAGGTGTTGAGTACTTTTTCTGAGGTTTTTCTATGCTATATTGATATTTGGTTCTTAACATATGGTATCAGAGCTCAAGATCTTGGAGTTTCGCTGCTACATCTGAGACACCTTGGAATTTTCTCTTAAACATTTTTTCTACAACATTTCAGAAGGAACGGATTGGAGGATATTTATTAGACGGATCAAGGTACGTTGGGTTAAAATTTCAGCTCTTGAGGCCTTATACTTTCGTAGATACAACCTGTACAAGATAGGGTTCTGGAATCATCCTGAAATGAGTCATTGCGGAATTTTCGCTATAAAATATTTTATGTAACATTTCAGAGCCTAAACTCCAGAGGCTATTCATAGAAATTAGTAAGGTATTTGTGGTAACAATTTCAGCTTCTGGGTCATCTTAAATTTGTAGATACACCCTGTGCAAGATAGGGTATCTGACTAGTCCTATTGACTAGTCGCAAGAAGGTGTTCCAGGTAAAACAATCATAACTTATTCCTAGAGAATCCAAATTGAGTGGGATTAGTTTCATTGGATCGTGGACAGTCTGTAGTATTTTGGGTATGAGTTTTTGAATTTTATATCAATTATTTTGTGCGGGGCACACTATACAAGTGATATCTCCTGGAAAGGCCAAAAATTGACAAGTTGTGGGGAAGTTACCATAAATTCCACTTCTCACATCCAATTTTGATCAGACCTATGGAATTGCAGAGAAGAAATATCAGAGAACTAAATAAAAGACATTTAACATAGCCAGAAGGGTTGAAACTTGGGAAATACAACAGAAGAAATATTGTCTAGTAGAACCACCTCAAAATCAAGGTTCAAAAGTGATACTTGGCCAACATGCCACCCAAAAAGGGAACTTCTACACCAAATAAGCCTCCAGACAATCCTACTTGGACTCTTGATGAAGGTGAAGAAATGCGTAGGGACATAAATGATTTACAAAAGAAGATAGTAACAAAAGAATAATTACAAGAGATGGAAGCTAAGTTGGAGGCAAAGATGGATGGTTTAAAAGAGGATATCATGGAAGTATTGAAAAATTTCGTAACAGAGAAGACACCTGAAAGTGAAAATGTATCGCATGAAATTCATGATGAGGACACAAGGAAGGTGAATCCAGAATGGAGAAACTCCAACTTTGGGTTGAAGACCAACCATGTTCCTAAGATCGATATGAGGAAGTTTGATGGCAAGGACCCAATCACATGGATACTTCAGATGGAGCAATTCTTTGATCTACATAATGTGCCACATACACAAAAGGTACGAATTGCTTCTTTATATTTAGAACCTAATCAATTTGTATTGTATTGATGGCTTTGGTCTCGCAAATCACTCGTCACTTGGACAATTTTCATGGAATAAATGATAGCACACTATGAGGATACAAGGAGAAATACCTTTTTTAGCCAATTGATAAATATCAAGCAAAAGGGTTCAGTTACCGAGCACATTGAGAACTTCCAAAGATTGAATATAAAGGTAACCGATATTCCAGATGAGCACTTGATTGATGTATTCATGGGAAGTTTAAAGGATAACATTCAACATGAGGTTCGCCTTTCGGAACCCAAATCATTGGAGAATGCATTTAAGGTGGCAAGAAATGTTGAAAGTAAAAATATGGTTATGGCTACTAGAAGGACCAATCCTAACATCTATAGAGAGAAAAATGCCCCTTCTTCTAAAACACCTCAACCTACAAGGTTGACACCTCAACAATTGGATGAAATAAAAGCAAAAGGTTTATGATTTAATTGTGACAACAAGTACAGTAAGGGACATAAGTGTGGTGAGTATAAATTATTCTACATAGATTGTGAAGAGGAAGAAGAAGAAGAACAAGAACCATCTCAAGATGAAAACGTAGAAGAAATTTCATTTGAAGAGTTGACTCCCACGATATCGTGTAATGCATTGGTTGGAATTATCATTCCTCAAACCCTCAAGATCGAAGGATACATAAAAAAGAAAAAGGTAATAGTCCTAAATGATTCTGGAAGTAATCATAATTTTATTCACTATAAATTTGCCAAAGCTCTCAATTGCTTTGTATATCCAGTGCCAGAGTTTCAAGTAATGATTTCATATGGAGGAACTATCAATTTCTCAGGAAAATAAAATAAGATCAATCTTACTATGGGGGAATATGTAATGAATAGTCCAATGATTKCTATACCCATGGGTGGTGCAGATGTTGTACTAGGAATCCAATGGTTACAATCATTAGAAACAATGGATTTTAATTTTCAAGAACTTTTCATGAAATTTTCATTGGAAGGAAACGAAATTGAGTTAAGAGGTATCACAGGGAAACCCGGTAAGGTGATAAGCTCGAATGGCATGAAAAAATTATTGAAAAAGGGGCATCAAGGTGTTATTTCACAACTATGCTCACTAGATGTTCAAACATCTAAGCCATCTATTCCTCAATATCTCCAAAGGATCATTGATAAGCATTCCAAAGTATTTGAAGATATTCCCAAAGGTCTTCTAGCCACTCGAAATCATGATCATGAAATTCACCTAATTCCTAGGAGTGTTCCTCCTAACATCAGGCCATACAGATACCCTTATGCCCAGAAGAGTGAAATTGAGCACATGGTTGAAGAAATGTTAGAGGTTGGAATTATTAGACCTAGCCAAAGTTCTTACTCTGCACCAGTGGTAATGGTAGTCAAGAAAGATAGCTCATGGCATATGTGTCCAGATTATAGAGAGCTCAACAAGATCACTATTAAAGATAAGTTTCCCATTCTCGTCATTGATGAATTGTTAGATGAATTACATGGAGCAATCTATTTCACAAAATTGGATCTTCGTTCAGGGTATCATCAGATTAAAATGAAGGAAGAAGATATCCCAAAAACAACATTTCGAACTCCTGAAGGCCATTATGAATTTTTGGTCATGCCTTTTGGCCTTACAAATGCACCTTCCACATTCCAAGGGTTGATGAATTCCATTTTCAAGCCCTTCCTTAGAAAATTTTTGTTAGTATTTTTTGATGATATACTAATCTATAACAATTCTTGGGAGGATCATGTGCGACATGTTGACGAGGTGCTACAACTACTAAACGAGCAACAACTATATGCCAAACCATTCAAATGTTTCTTTGGAGTATAGGAGGTAGAGTATTTGGGTCATATTGTATCTCATGAAGGTGTCAAGGTAGACCCTAACAAGATTAAGGCCATGATGAACTGGCCGATTCCCAAAACATTGAAGAATCTTAGAGGATTTTTGGGTTTGACAGGTTACTACCGC
>ML782788.1:400696-426013 GCA_009831015.1 Picea engelmannii
TCTCAAGAAAGGATGAAGATGTTGAGGCCTTTCTTTGTGCTATCTAGATCACCCAACCCGATTGGATAATAGAAGCAAGGGATGAATGGAAGAATGACGAAAAAGTGTGGACTCTCATTCAAAGGTTGTAGCAGGATTCCAGTGCATCAGATACATTTACATGGAAAAATTATTCACTATGGTACAAAGATCATTTATATTTATGTAAGAAATCCAAACTCAAACAAAAGGTACTATTGGAATTGCACACCTCTCCAGTAGGAGGGCACTCGGGATTTTTGAAAACCAACCATAGAGTCAAGAAGGATTTTTTTTGCGATGGCCTTAAATCTAATGTTCAAAAGTTTGTGGCAGAATGTTTGGTTTGCCAACAAAATAAGGTGGAAACAATTAATACCCTAGGTCGTTTACAACCTTTATCCATCCCAAGTCAGCGCTGGGAGGAGGTTTCCATGGATTTCATCACAGGGTTACCGAAGTCTGAAGGAAAGAGTGTCATCATGGTGATTGTTGATATAATGACCAAGTATGCACACTTTTTTGCACTCTCTCATCCCTTCAAAGCTAGTACAATTTCCACCACATTCATGGAGACAAATCAAAAGCTACATGGCAACCCAAAGATTATTGTAAGTGACAGAGATCCCATCTTCATTGGACATTTTTGGACATAATTATTTTCTTGTTTGGGTACTCGATTGGCTCATAGCTCATCCTATCATTCTCAATTTGATGGAAAAACTGAGATAGTGAACAAATGTATGGAAGGCTACCTTCGTTGCTTTGTCTCTGATAAACAAACACAATGGTTCAAATGGTTACGCTTGGCAGAATGGTGGTATAACACCTCCTTTCATAATGCAACAAAAATGACACCATTTATGGCACTCTATGGATACCACCCTCCTTCCATCACTTCTTATCTAAAATAAAAATCTAAGGTTCAAGCAGTGGAAGATCACATCGAGACTCAAAAAAAAGTTCTCCAAATCTTAAAGGACAACCTGACCATGGCACAAAATCGCATGAAAAAACAAGCAGATCAACATCGTAGTGAAAGAAGTTTTGAAGTAGGGGATTGCGTGTTTTTAAGACTACAACCATACAAACAGATGTCCCTCAAGCAAGCCAAGAAGGATAATAAATTATCACCAAAGTACTATGGCCCTTATAAGGTGTTGCAAAAGATTGGTACTATGGAATACACATTGGAGTTGCCTACATATTCACAAGTACACCCATTTTTTCATGTTTCATGCTTAAAGAAGGTTATAGGCGACAAGATCCCAGTTCAAACTATATTGCCAGAACTTGAAGAGGAAGGAAAAATCATATTGGAGCTTGAAGCCATCACTGACACATGAATTCGCCAGCTGAGGAATAGATCCATTTCAGAGTATCTCATTTAATGGAGGTAACTATCGGCTGAAGATTCCACTTGGGAAGATGAGTCTTTTATACAGAAGCATCCAGAGTTACTCAAGCATTGCGGAAAACACTTGTCTCAAGGGGAGGGGCATGTTAATCCCTAATATTGGCTCATTACCCCTTAATTGGGGCATATTACATTAGTAATGTTATTTTATTTATGTCGGTTTTATTCCATTATTTGTAATTATACCAACACTTGTCTCAAGGGGAGGGGCATGTTAAGCCCTAATATTGGCTCATTACCCATTAATTGGGGCATATTACATTAGTAATGTTATTTTATTTATGTCGGTTTTATTCCATTAGTTGTAATTATACCTCCTAGTCTCCTATATATACCAAGGAGACATTTTCATTTGTAATCATCTTGTACTTGAACATTTAAGTGGGCTAAAAGGAGGTTGCCCCCTCAAAGAGGATTATTATCTGAAATTATCTCTTTTTCAAGGCGTTGAGTACTTTTTCTGAGGTTTTTCTATGCTATATTGATATTTGGTTCTTAACATAACCTGAGCTCAAAGGAAATCTAATATAAAGTCTTGAAACTTTGACGAAAGGATTCTGGTTGTAGCGGTCGAATGCATCATTTCTTCTCTTTGCGTGTGCATCTATTGTGTTCTTTGTCCAAAATTTTCTTTTAAGTTAGCCTTGATTTTATAATTAGTGGTTCTCCGAGTTACTTTGTATTTTCATTGATATCCTTCTGCGAAAAACCTCTGACACCGATCGATTTCATCGTACGGCGTTGGCATGGCACCACTGACTCGGGATACATGGCACTGAAGACCAAGAACTTAGCTCACGGGTATTGGTCGGACTCAGGACTTTGTTCAATTCGTGTGCTCTAAGCTAAACTTGGGAGTACCGATGCCGAAAAGGTATCGGGGATCGGCTTTTGGAGATAAACCTATCGCGTAGTTTCTTTGTGGGTTATTGTCCTCGAAAACCCTGATGCCGAAAACATTTCAGAAGTCGACGATTGGTGATATCATTTCTTTCTTTGTCCAATGCTTACTCTTTTCTCCCTTTACCGACGTCGAAGGGAATTAGTTGTAGGTGATATCCTTGCATGATGCTTATTGCTAAAGAGCAACTTTCATTTGTTGATGCTGAAAAATCGACGCTCGGCAAAATGTTTTGGCTGTCGATTCTTTAATTAAATGTTAATATTTTAAGTTATGGGTTTTCGCATGTTCAAGAAAACTTTGAGAGAATTAAATGAGAAAAAAAATAATAAGCACATGAAACATTTTCATACTGAAGTCGAATTAGTCAGTGTAAAATATCAAGTGGTACCCAAAAAGTAAAATTTGACATCAACTTTTTAGGGTGTGTTGAGTGCTCAACAAATGGAGACTTACTAGGTGAAGTAGAATCTCTGTTCTTCCTTTAGACTCGGCTGATACGAAAGATGGTGGAGAACTTAACTGGTTTTAAATCAGATCCTCTTTTACCTTTTCTTTTGAATTTCTTCGGTTCATGCTTCCAGGTCTTCCTGTGGGGTTTTTAACCTTTATTCTTCCTTTGTTTCCTGTAACCTTGACTCATGCCCTCTTCTACAAAATTCTAGTAAATTATTCACTAGCATGGAGCCTTTAGTTACTTTTACTCACTTGCTACGGTGTTTCTCTACTGCCAGTGAGCGACCATAGCCCCGACAGAGTCACCCTGACATCACAGACCTTTCTCCACTTCCAGTGAGCGTCCATAGCCCTAGCAGACTTATCTGCATACCCTCTCCTACTATTCACTCATTTGATAAAATCAGTTTTATTTTGGAAAAATTCCTCAAGCGAGTGGGAGAGGATGACGTTTGTTTATTTTCCAAAGTGAGATGGTTAAGGTGAATCCATTGCTAGCTTTGTATTCGGGGTTCATGTAGTCATTTTCATATTTCCAACTTTCCCTTAAGGTTTCACCAGACCACCGGTCAGGCACTTCTGCATTTCTCTAAAGTTGTTCATTTGCGTAGGTTAGAGGACCCTTTGAAACAAACATAGGTTCCTTGACGCTTCTTGTGTTGTATGTGAGCGATGATTTAGGAACAAAGTTCGCTATATCGCATGATTTGAGGTCAACCATTAGCTTTCTAAACACAACCTTTAAAAGTGCGGAAATCAAAATAGCAAAAGAAAATAAAAGCAAATCTGCAATCGAGCTAGCTGAAACAAAACTCATGAAACACACACGTGAAACATAAAGTAAAACTCAACAAAATAATTTTTTATTTTTTATTTTATTATTATTATTTTTTTTATTGATAAAAATATTGTTTTAGGGCTTGGCCATTTACTGGGAGCGCATCAGGTTCTGCCCTCAGATTCTGTAACCGATAAGTGCCTGCCCCAATCTTCTCAACCACCTAGAGAGGTCCGAGCCATAGATTCTGAAATTTAGAATTTTTGCCTTTAGGGTCATTTGCTCTGGCCCATTTTAGGAATAAGTCTCCTTCAAAATTATTCTCTTTAGCCTTATGCTTGTCAAACCATATTTTAATGACCTGTTGGTGGGATATGAATTTTGATTTGGCTTTTTCCATTTCTTCTTCCAGCATGAGCAGAGTGTAAATTCTTTGTTGTAGGACTGATGAATGTTGTCTTCCGGAATGTTGGTCCAGTTGAAGAGATGGAAGATAAAGCCCGTTCGGGAGAATGGCTTCCTATCCGTATACTAGAAAGTGTGGGGAATTTCCTATAGCTTCCTTGGGTGTGACTCTATCTTCCCACAAAGAATTGTGGAGTAAATTATGCCAATTACTTTGGTTATGTGCAACCCTTTTCTTCAATATCCTTACCAGGTTCTTATTAGTTGATTTTTCCACTCTGTTTCCCTGTGGATAATAATTTGCAGAGTATCTAATTATGATTCCTTTTTCTAGTGAAAACTCTACTAATAAGGTGGAAGAAAAGTAAGTTGTGTTGTCAAAAACAAGAACATAAGGGACACCGAATCTTGTGATTAATTGTTGTTCTATGAATTGGATCACTACCTTCTCGTTTACGTGAGTTAGAGGAATGAATTTTGCCCACTTTGTGAAATAATCGGTGGCAGTAAGAATGTACTTATGTTGTTTCAAAGAGATTGGTGTAATATCTCCTATGATATCTAACCCCCATTGCTCAAAAGGCCTAGAAACGATCTTCGGTTGGAGTGGGACTGCTGCCCTCCTCTCTCTCCCAACGCTTAATTGATAAATTTTACAGTTTCTAGAGTATGCGTGGGAATATTTGAACAAAGTGGGCCAATAATAGCCAGCTCTCAGTATCTTATGAGCAGTAGTGTCTCCTGCAAAATGTCCTTCGGTAGGGCCATCATGGAGTTCCTTCAAAACTTTGTTTGCATATTCACGTTCGAGGCATCTTAAAAGTACCCCATCATAATTAACCCGGAAGAGTACCAAATTTATGAAGTGATATTGCACAGATTTTAACCTGAGAGTTCTCCTTTCCCTAGGATTTAGGTCTTCTAGGCAAGTCCCATGATGCAGGAGATAATTGAATTTCTCATACCAAGACTCTTCCCCTGGGGAAATGTATGAAGCTTCACCACACCATAGTTCGATTTCATTATCCCATCCGGGGTCTTCACTTGGTCTTGAGCTTCAGTTGCCAGTTTGCATAATCCTTGTCCTTTAACTAGTTTAGCAGGTTTTATGTCCAGATCAAACTCTTGGACTATTTCCATCCAGTTCCCTCTTCTTTCCCCCATCTCCTGTTTCATAAATAGGGATAGGACTGCAGGGTGGGGTACAATTACTTTGGTATGGTTCTTAAGGATGTAAGATCTGAAATGATTTACTACTTTGTAGACTACATAAGTATGTTTGTCTATAGTAGGATAATTCGGTTCCGCTCCTTGGAGGTTAGTGCTCATGAACGACACCGGGGCCTCGTTGTTTTCATCATCCTTCTAAGTCAAAACCGCAGCTAACGATTGATCGGAGGTGAAAGTGTAGAGGAAGAAATATTTGTTGAAATTAGGACTTTGCAACAGGGGGGCTTGGGATATAGCGTTATTGATGTCGTTGAAGGCCTTCTTCCATTCATCATCCCACTTAAATTCTACATCTTTAGGGATCATCTTTTGTAAGGGTTTGATAGTTTCTGCGAAATCGGGAGTGAAATTTCTCACAAAATTTATTTTCCCAAAGAATAACTGCATAGCTTTCTTGTTGTGAGGCAACGAGAGTTGATATATGGCCTTAATCCTTTCTGGGTATATGGGAATTCCTACTTGAGATATAATGTGGCCTAGGATCTTACCCTCTTCGACACTGAAAATATTTTCTTAGGATTTAAGGATATACTGTATTTTCTACACCTTTCGAAAATCTGGGTCAAGTGTTGGATGTGGTCTTCTCTGTTCTTTGAATACACTGTCATGTCGTCCACGTAAACCACTACACACTTGTTGATTAACCCTCGAAAAGCTACATCCATAGCCCTCTGGAAAGTTTCTCCTGCATTGATTAACCCAAAAGGCATGTGTTTGTAAGCAAACGTTCCCCACTTGGTTCGAAAGGCAATTTTCAAATGGTCTTCCTCTAAAACCAGAACTTGGTTGTAACCTGAGAAACCATCTAGCAAGGAGAAAATTTCAGATCCAGAAATGGTTTGCAAGAGTTGTTCCATTGGTAGGACTGGTTAGTTGTCCTTCTCTGAAGCTCTGTTGAGGTTCCTAAAATCTACGCATAAGCGGATTTCTCCAGACTTTTTCCTTACACGAACCAAATTTTCTACCCACGTGGAATGCCTAACCTGGAAGATAATTTTGGCGTCCAAAAGTTTCTTCAACTCCTGAGACATGAGAGGTTCCTGGGATGGGTGATACTTTCAGAGCTTCTGTTGGAAGGGTTTTACTTCGGGTTTTAACGGGATAGTGTGTTGGATGATACAGGTATCATAAGTTTTTAGATCTGAGTAGGACCATGCAAAGACATATTGATATTTTCTAAACAATTTGAGATAAGCCTTCCTTTCCTCCTTGGATATAGTCTTACCGAGGTTTATATTTTTTGTGTTTTTCGGGGCTTCAAGATTTATAGTTTCATGCATGGGACAAGAACTACTGGTCTTCACATTTTTGGGCCCCTTAAATTGTTCTCTTAGGTCAAAAATATTTTCTAAGTTAGCTATCCCCCTCAGGATTGTGTGAGACTTTGATTTGTCAGTTGGTTGACTTGTCCGAGGATCAATTTTCATTGATTTTTCCTGGAATACTTCGTCGTCAATAGTTAAGTCTTTAAAATTATCTTCGTTAGTCATAAAGTTTATGATCTGTTCATCCCCTTCAAAGGCCTTCCAATTAGAAATGTTGTTAGGCACCGATGGTTTGTAGATTATCTCCACAGTGAACTGAGAGGCTTCATAATCCTCTAGAGGCGACAACCTTGAAGCAGTTGTGGCCAGGGAATCAGCGAGGATATTCTTATTGGATTACTGAGAGGGGGGTGAATTAGTAATAGAGAAATATAATCCTTTTTAACCATATAATCCAAGTGTTATATCAATGTATCATTATCATGCAATAACTGCAAAGTAAATAAGCAATGAAAAAATGAAAAATCATACACATACACAGAACACCATATTTTTTACGTGGAAACCCAAAGCGGGAGAAAACCACAGAATGATTTTTCTTATATGTATTGAATAATTATATTCATTGGAAGCACCAACTTCCTTTGTTTTCCAGTTACAACTGGAAGGAGGCTCCAACCCCCTAGTTTCTTGGGCTACAACCTGAGGGAAGCTCCAACTCCCCAATTCTTTGGCTACAACCAGAAGGAGTCTACAACCCCCTATGTTCTACGACTACAACTGGAAGGTGGCTACAACCACCTATCCTTGCCCCGTCCAACCGCGCTAACATATAAGTAGAATAATGGAACCATTTTCACACTATCACTGTGAGATATACTACTATAAACCTGTACCAATCAACCTATACCAAACAACCTATACCAATAACCTAAACCATGCATCAACCATGCATCAACCATGCATCAACCTGTACCTCAACCTGTAATCAACATGTACCATAAACAAGTGCATCAACCATGCACCAACCTGTAACTCAACTTGTAATCAACTTGTACCATAAACAAGTGCATCAACCATGCACCAACTTGTACCTCAACCTGTATCATGAACAAGTGCATGAACCATGCACCAAACCTATACAAATAACTTGTCACAACAACCTATCACAATAGCTTTTCCAAACAACCTGTCTCATCAATTTTATCAACCAAATAATATCTACTCACCAATATCAATCACCAAGACAACTCTCAAATATGTGCATCAACCAAGTATAACACAACAACTCATAATCATCACCAAGATCAATATGTGCTTCTAATAATACAAGTATTCTACATTATCCATAAAACATGTGACAAAAATACTAATAACAAGTGCCTCCAACCATGTACCAAGTATGTACCAATCATGTATCAACTACTCATCAATATGTACAAACATCATCAACTATACACCTCATGTATGTGCCAACTCATCAACTACTTGTCTCAACCATGTACCCGACATGTACCTCAACCAAATTCCCTCATCAATTTCATCATCCAAATCTGATTTGTAACTCTATAATATACATGTTGTATATGATCACATTCCTACAAACCTTCCTTCACTTTAACAATAAGAGACTATCATTTTCATCAAACGTTTCTTTAGTCTCACATGCCTAGTTTTGGATTAGTCAACAACCCTAACTTTAAATAATCATAACTTTGTACCTGTAATGAATAAATATATGAAACTGATACACAATGTTCTTTACTGTTTTTTATACAATTCCTCCAGGTTTCACTACTTGGAACCTATCAAAAAAGGATTTATAGCAATAATGGTATACATTGCTGAATTCTGGCTTATTCTAGAGATCAACCTTGTAGAGCGTGCCCCACATGGAATATTTTTTGAAATGATATGAATAGTTAAAAAACATACTACATATGGTACTCTAACCAAAACATTTGGTCTTACTGAATTTGGATCTGTTATGAATAAGTTATGACATTTTTACCTGAAACACCTGTTTTAGACTAGTTTCGGGACTAGCCACAAACTCTATTTTACACGGAGTGTAACTCCAAAAATACAACGACCCACAAGTGGAATTTTTTATCAAAGATACTTGGATATGTTTCCTCAATGGAATAGAAATTTCACGGTCTGAATCATTCTAGAAATTTTTTTATTGAGAAAATGGTGAGATGTCCTATAAATAACATACCTTAGAAAGGATCATCAAAATAATTTATCCTTCCTTGAATTCCGGCCTTCTTTTCTTCACCTTCCCTCATAAATTCAGATAGATATCCTTTTATTACCTTAGAAACCTATATATATTCAATATTCTCAAGTTTGATATAAAATGAGAGAGCCTTGCCTCTTATTTATACTCTCTAAGTAGCTTCCTTAAAAACATCTTCTAGGTCAATTTGCCCACTTTCCTTATTTTAGGGTTAACCCACTTCTAATTTCTCCATTAAATTTATTATTAAAATAATTTATTTTGTATTCAATTTGAATTATAATACACTCATCACTTTACTTTATTATTTACCTTTTAAAATATCTTAAACCACTTTGACTTCTTTGACCTTTTGGGGCTTCTAGATGACATGTGAGGGTCCTCCAACTTCGTAAGGCCATAACTCTCAAACTGTGAGGAGTTGTGTGACGTTCCACATACCACCAGAAATGGAATGAAATTTACTATCCATATAGAATAGTAATACTAAAAAATATATCAAAAATCATACCATTATCCATCAAACAAACTTGGGTCCATTACCCAAACCTGGGTTATCCAACTTCTCATGGCTATAACTCTCTAACTGTGAGGAGTTATGTGATGTTCCACATACCACCGGAAATGGCATGAAAATCACTATCCATCTAGGATAGTTTCACTAAAAAATTCACTAACCTTCATCTCATTATTCCACAAATAAGCATAGGTTCTCTAACCATACTTCTAGGATAACTCAATCCGCAAAGCGTCTTCCCATGATGGATTTCACCATAAGGGGACCACTTTGGAGTTAATCCATTTGTACTTATTATAAACCATGACAAGACAATAATGAGTCATATTTACATAAAAAAAACTTGGTTCTATTACCCAAACCTTTGTGCTACTGGAATTCGCTATCGTACTTTCTCTAAGGGTTGACATCAATCACTAAGGGTTGACATCAATCTACAATATCACTCTCCAATAGTTGACATCAATGAGGGTTGAAATCAATCACTAAGGGCTGACATAAATCTACAATATCACTCTCCAATAGTTGACATCAATGAAAACCAACAATCCATACCAAATATCCATCAACCTAAGCCAACTGTTTGACAATTATTTTCTCTAGGGATTGTTGTAATATTGAAATCTTAAAAATTCTCTATCAACCTATGCACTTCCTATTTATAATTCTTTAGGTGCAAGGAGCTGCAATGTATAGTATTCCTTACTTGTCTAACGATAATTTCAGAATCCCTGGAAACCTTTAATTCCTTGACATTTAAGTCTGTGGCTTTCTTTAACTCTTGTACTAGAGCTTCATACTCGGCGGTGTTGTTGGTGCATTCGAACTCATGTATATAGGATAGGAGGTGACATTTACCCTTTGGATTAGTTAGGATGCATCATGCCCCAAACCCTTCCTGTGATTTATATCCATCAAATTATAGGGTCCAAGCTTGCGGGAAATACGTGTCAGCTTCCCCTTCCTTATTACTCTGCTATTTTACTCCTTCTAGTTATGTTATTTCTAACACAAGTTGTTGACAGAAGAGGGTTTCTTCCGCCGCTGTGGGAAACGCCTCCTAAAAAATCATTTCAGAGTTCTGAGTGAGAGGGACATCAGATGAAAGAGGGAAGAAGTTCCCAAAGTAGGAGTCGTAGGAATAGTTTCCTAGCACAGGGAAATCCATTGATGATGGTTCGTTTGGGGTTTCTAGGTCAGTGACAATATGTTTCAGATACCTTTCAGTATGTGATAGTATGTCTCTAGGAATTCAGTGTTCCCTGGAACGTTTTGACTCATTGCCTACTCTGTTATAAATTCTATATGTTCTGCATGTGTTCTACCTACCAGCCAAGCTTATGCACTCCTGGTAATTTGTCTCATGATCCCAGACTGATCAAATTCTTTGCTTTGGGCCCTTGTCAAGTCCCCCACATATAAGGAAGATACCTTGTCACACCATGGGAACTCCTCAAAATGAAATACATGGCCTGCAAGGCAGCTGAAGCACCAGGCTTGAGCCAAAAAATGACTGGGACTCGTTCTTATTTGCAGCGGGTATTCCCGAGGCTTCAAAGGAAGGTTCCCACCCTCGTGCGGAAACGATGGTATCGCCCTATGTGGAGGTTGAAGTGGAAGAAGTTATGCCATAAGGACGAAGGTTGGAAGCCATGATTCCTCAACAACAGATACCTTAAAGGAGAGGAAGGCCTAGGAAGAATAAGGAAGTTGGGGAAAACCAAATCTTGATTTAGTCGTGCACACAATCAGCCACCGAGGAATTACTTATACACACTATCCAGCTATAGCCTGTCAAAACTGCAAGTCAGGGAAGAAGGAGCATAACGAGGAGGACAAATTCCTTGCATTATAATGTTCGAGATCTGACTCAGCAGCTGGAGTAGGCGCAACTTGCCATTGCTGAACTCTACTAGGAAAATAGAGAATTAAGACGACAATTGGCAGTAAAGACCCTTGAGGTGTCAGCACCACAAGGTCATATTCTCAGACGTAAAACACAATTTTGATAGTTTTCATTTTTTTGTTTGTGAAAGTTTTCATGTTCTTAATGTAAACCGGGTTGGTTGGACCAAAAGGTGTAGACAGTGTCTCTTGTATGTAACCTGAGCTCAAAGGAAATCTAATATAAAGCCTTGAAACTTTGACGAAAGGATTCTAGTTGTAGCGGTCAAATGAATTGTTTCTTCTCTTTGCTTGTTCATCTACTGTGTTCTTTGTTGAGAATTTTCTTGTAAGTTATCCTTGATTTTATACTTAGTGGTGCTTCGAGTTACTTTGTATTTCATTGATATCCTTCTGTGAAAAACCTCTGACGCCGATCGATTTTATTATACGATGTTGATGTGGTGCCATTGACTCGGGATACATGGCACTGAAGACTGGGAACTTAGCTTGCGGGTATTGGTCGGACTCGGGATTTTGTTCGAGTCATGCACTCTAATATAAACTTGGTATTGTCGATGCTGAAAAGGTATCGAGGATCATCATTTGGAGATAAACCTATTGCGTAGTTTCTTTGTGGGTTATCGTCCTCGAAAACCCCAATGCGGAAAACGTTTTGGAAGTCGGCGATCGGTGATATTGTTTCTTTCTTCATCCAACACTTAATATTTTCTCCATTTACCGATGCTGAAGGGAATCGGTTGTCGGTGATATCCTTGCGTGATGCTTATCGTGGAAGAGAAACTTATGTTTGTCCATGCCAAAAAATCGGCGCTCGACGAAATGTTTTGGTTGTCGATTCTTTAATTAAATGTTAATCTTTTAAGTTATGGGTTTTTGCATGTTCAAGCAAACTTTGAGAGACTTAAATGAGAAACAAAATGATAAGAACATGAAACATTTTCATACTGAAGTCGAATTAGTTAGTGAAAAAGATCAAGTGGTACCCAAAAAGTAAAATTTGACATCGACTTTTTAGGGTGTATTGAGTGCTCAACAGCGTGGTAACCCCTTTATTTTTTATTTTTAGTGCTGGGAGGTTGGTTGTACCTATAAAACTTCAGTCGACTCCCATTGATCATCCCTCTTAGTTGTTTTCCTCCTAAATATTTCAGTTGTACCACTCCCCCATCTGTGACAATCTTTACTTCATATGGTCTTAATCAATGCATTCTGATTTTTCCTAGGTGTTGAAGGGATTTACTATTGTACACCAAGACTAAGTCTCCTTCCTTGAAGTCTTTCCTCTTGATATTTTTGCCATGCCAAGATTTGTCCCTTGCTTTTTGGACTTATTGGTGAAACCCTACTAGAATCCTTTCTTCCTCTGTGATCATCAGTTGATTTATCCTTTCCTGTACTGCACCTCGTTTTGTCATGTTTGTAATTGTTGTTACGCATAGATTAGTTACCAAAAATTCTAATGGAACCACAACTTCTTGTCCATACACCAATCTGAATGGCGTCTTTCCTGTCAATTTTTTGCATGTGTTCCTGTATGCCCACAATACTATTGATATCTTCAAGTCCCAATCATCCCTATTTACATTGCAGATCTTCATCAGTGCATTTTCAAGGGTTTTTTTAAAGGCTTCCACTATTCCATTTGCTTGAGAGTGATATGGTGTACTCTTTTGATGATAAACTTCAAATTCCTCAGTCATATCCTTAATAGTGTTGTTGATGAAGTGAGTGCCTTATTCACTCATCAAAATACTTGGGCAACCAAATCTAGTGATCACTTTCTCAAACAAGAAGTGTGATGTTGTCTATGCACTAAAATCTTTTACTGGTGTTGCTTCTACCCATCTTGTAAGGTATTCTGTCGCAATGATAATGTACCTTACTCCTGATCATTTTTTTGGTGGGTTAATTGGTCCCACAAAATCTATTTCCCATTTTTCGAATACATGCAAGGTTACTTATGGTTTGAGGGCCATCTCGTCCCTTCTATTCGGTTTACCAACCCTCTGACATACATCACATTTATGGAAGTATTCCTTTGAGTCTTTGTGCATGGTCGACCACCATAGTCATGTGCGCAATATCTTCTACGTGGTATCTTTGCCTTCATAATTTCCTCCTTCTATTTTCTCATGGGATTCTGCTAAGATCCTTGGTATTTCATGTTCTAGAAGACATATTCTCAAGATTCTACCTACACCCATTTTATATAAGTGGCCTACAATTAACTGGTAATCTGCAACCTTGACTACCAGATTTTTCTTCTGTGCAGTGTTATATTCATGTGGCGCAATCCCTGTACTCAAGTACTAGATGATGTCTGCAAAGTATTCATCGGCTATCTGGACTGAAAATAACTGTGCGTCAGGAAATTTGTCCTCTATATTCATGGGTTCCTCTCTGTTAGTGATCCTTGATAGGCGATCAGGTCTTGCGTTTAACTTTCCTGGTTTGACTATCACTTTGAAGTCAAATTCTTGGAACAACAATAACCATATACAAATCCTCCCCTCCAACATTGGCTTGTCGATGAGGTATTTGAGTGTTGAATGGTATATGAACATCTTGAAATTTTTTCCCAATAAATAATGCCTGAACGTTTGGAGCACGTAGACCATCACTAAGCCTTCTCTTTCTGTGGTATTGTATTTTTTCTCCAATTTTGAGAGTTTTCTGCTAGAAAATGCTATAGGATGGTCCAATTCTCCTGCTCCTAGTTGTGCTAGAATGGCTCCAAATTCTATGGCTGATGCATATACATGTACTTGGAATGTCTTTTCCCAATCTGGGAATAATAATATTGGTGCAGTTACCATCTTCTCTTTCAGCGTATCCAGACCATGCTGACAGTCCTCATTCCACTAAAACTTTGTGTCTTTCCTTAGCAATTTCTCCATTGGCACAATGATCTGCGCATACCCCTTTATAAATTTCCTGTAGTATCTTGTGTGTCCCAATGTCTCTCTCAATTGGCGGACTGTTTTTGGTGGTGGCAAGTTAACAATTACTGCAATCTTAATCGGATATACTAGCAAGCCTTGATTGCATACTAGATGGCCCAATAGTATCCCAAAAGGTGATACAAAGATGCATTTCATGATATTTAGCGATATCTGGCACTGCTTTCATATTTCTAACATCAGCCAGAAGAACTCTACATGGTCTTTCAATATACTATAGAGTGTCTAATCATCCATATATACCTCTAGGAATTGGTGGATAAATTCTTTAGATGCAGCTATGACTACTCTGGAAAATATTGTTGGTACATTCTGCAATCCAAACGACATGGTTGTATACTGGTAGGATCCCCATTCTATGGAAAAAGTGGTATTTTATCTATCTTCTGGTGCTATCTTGATTTGATGGTATCCTGAGAATCCGTTGGTGAATGAATAAGCTTCTTGTCCTCCTACATTCTCCAAGACTTCATATATGAAAATGGTAGGGAAGAATTCATGTAGCCATGCATCATTCAACTTCCTCAAGTCAACACATATTCTTATCCCCCCTTGTTTCTTCTCCTGAACTACCATCGATCTTACCCATTCAAACTCTTCTATAGGTTCTATGATTCCATCCTCCAACATCATATCTATATTAGCTTTGACTTTTTGCTTATATGTCAGGTTTAGTCTGTATGGTCGTTGTCTGATCGATCTTGTCTCAGCTCTGAACGGTATCTTCATTTCCCCTATCTCTCCTGCCATTCCTTTCATTTTCGTGAATGTTGTTGGGAACAGGTTGTTGTACTCGTGCAATAACTCTGTTATACTTTCCACTATTTTCTCATCCCATTAGTCTCCAATGCTGGCCATTTTCAGATTCTCAATTGTCCCAATATTGACCTTCTTCACCTTGATTGGTGCAGTAATTACTTATGATTCCGAAGGTGGACCTTCCACTTCTCTCTTTCCTTCAACTTCCTCAATTTGAATATGACACAGGTCATCTTCATCTGGTCCTTCTTCTTGCACATGGTAGCATGACAGTAGTTCTTTCATTGTCTGTCTGTTTTGATGTTTTTCTTATGTCATGAGTTCAACTTCTGATTCCTTAATGAATATCACCCCTATGATTGTTTAAGTGTTGCATCTATGTTGGGGTTCTCATGCTTAAATGATAAAGTGACTTTAAAGTTATACTGTAATATTTTCCAGCTCGTAGTTCCTCTACGTATTTCTTGGTCTGTATACCATTTTGTTGGGATGCCCTCTAATGTTTGAACAAAATGGTGAAGCCATTCTTCCGGTGGTATCATTTTCCATAACGCTCTGCACTTCTCCAAGTGTTCTGCTGGTGCTCCCTGTCCATTATCTTTCTCTAGCTAGTTTCTTCCTTGTTCTGTGCCAAACCTAATACGCAATAACTATTTACATTGGTACCATTCCTTGATTGTTTCTTTGTGCACACCCCACCATCTCGTAGGTGTTGCTTTGAGTGCTATATCTAGGGATAAGATCCTATGATTTTATAATACTTTATATTTTTACCATGTTAATAATGCTTCTAGATCATTCACCCCATGGAAGCTTGGAGGTTCCCTTATCTCTGTACCTACCCATCTTACTATGCGATCTATTCTTTCACATCTTCTTGTGGAGACTTCGTGTAACCTTTGTTTCCAATTTTCTAAGCCCATATCTAAGTCTGACGCACATGAGGTGATGCTCTGCCAACTAAGTACCCCATCTGTGGTTGGGTTTACGTAATCTTCATCTCACGCAGTTGTTCTATACAACTGATTAATTTCCTCCAATTCCAAGAAAGTAGGCTCTATGAACCTTTCCCCTTCTGATGAGTCTAATGGCACAATGACTTTGTATTCTCCTGACTCGAAGGTCATATTCTGTATCTTTAAGTTGATTATGGATTGGTTATAAAACACCCAATCCAAGCCAAGAAATGTTGGATAAGGTGTTTTTCCATCCACTATCTCGATTACTTCGAAGTTTTCTTTAGTTTTCACTCCATCCAGGTCTACTGTCACTCCTTTTAGTCTTCCAATTGGTAGAACTCTGTGTTGATTTGCTAGTTTCAGCTGAACCAGTGAATATCCTATTGTGGGATCTCCCATACATTTCCACGTCTTCTTGGAAAATACATTAACTTTGGATTATAAATCCAGTATAATATCTCCCATGTTAAAATCTCCAATGTTGGCGTTCAGCCTAAATTCTCTACTTATTCTTCTCTTTGTATGCAGGTGATTGACTATTTTCTGTTATAGGTTTCCTTCTACTTTTATGCTACACATTTCTAGCATATTTTGTAATAATTTAATAGAGGATGGATCATTCAGTAGTTTTACACATGATTGAAAAAATCCTTTAATTGTACTTACTTGTCCCATGGGTTGTGTTCCTTTGGTTTGATCCAATGATGGAGGCATCTCGTACTCTGGTACTTCCTTAATATGTTGCACAATTGATGTCAACGCATTGTCTAGCTTCAAGAATTCTTGTATGGATTGCTTGAACATCTCCTTTTCATTCTGCACGTCAAACTGCTTCCTTGGTTCAACATTCCTGTTCACCCATTGGTGTTGTGTTTCCTCTTGCCGTACTGCGTTGTTTCCTGTTTTATCTCCTCCCCGTGTAACTATGTTGATGTTTCTTACTTCATCCCTCGCTTCTTCTAAAATCCACTGAACATTCTGATTTTTTTTATTTCTCTTCTCCTAGATATTCCCTAATAATGTCAGGCATTCTTCCGTGTCATGATCCGATGTGCGAAAATACATACAGGTCACTAGTGGAAGTGGACATTCTCGTGCATAGTGTCCTGGTTGTTGACAATTGTGACATATCACTGGTCCTCTACCTCTTCCAAAGCCTTCTCTTTCTCTTCCTCCGCCTATGTAGCCATGTAGATCCCCTCGCGGTGTGTTATACTAAGGTGCTTGGTTATACTGCATGGTATTATAGTGTGGTTGTACGGTATTATACTGCGGCTACGCAATGTTGTATGGTTGTTGTGTAGTATTATATTTTTGTTGCACAGTGTTGTACGGGGATAGTACTTGATTAAAATGAGGTGTGGATTTCCCATTCATCATTTCTTCGTACACCCTATATGCATCTGATGTTCTTTCCCTCATCAAGTCCATGGTTCTGAAATCTTTATCATCGTGGCCTACTGACTTGCAAAAACTGCAATACGAGCTCTTCGATATTGTCTGGTACTTATGCATCATTGGGCAGTGGTATGGATAGTGACCCTATTTCTTACATATCTCACACCATATTCCTCCTATTGGTAATGAATTCGACATTCCTTTTTCCATGTACTACAGAAATGTTGGACAATCATTCTTATGGTGTCCTTTTGTCCTACATGTGGTACACCAAATGACTTCTCTTTTGTCCTTGTTGTTGTTCTCGTTTAGCTGGAATTTTAAGTTCTTCAGATCCTGCTTCATCTCCTCGATGGTTGGATCTATATTCTAATATTGGTTCTCTTCCATTTGTAGGGCTTCCTAGAAACCCTCTACATGTGTCTGAAAATTTTGTTGTCGCAGTGAATATTTCAAGTGTGGTAACAATGAATTGACGAACATATTCATATGTTGCATATCTTTCATGATGTATTTTAGATTTCCCTTCATTCGTTTGAATCTCTGTTCAATCTCCCATACATATTCTCCTGGTTTATGTCTAATCTCTATCATCTCGTTCATGTATTGATCCTATTAACTCGGCTTCTGGAACTCATTTATCAACAACTTCTTGATATCTCCAATCATTCTGGTTTACCCTGGTAGACTGTTTGCATCTAAACTCATATATAAATCCAGTGTGGGATATCTTAGAGTGATAGCTAATTGTGAAAGTTTATTTTTCTCGTCCTTGATCTATTTGTCTTCCCAAATATTTTCACAGATAAATAGGTGCTTCTTTGGATCCTCTGATGCCTCTCCTTTGAATTTTGGTAACCTAATGGTTGGATCATGTCCTACCATATTGAATTCTAAACTATTACCTCTGCGCAGTGTAGATACTTGACTGTTGCTTCCTGAACTGGCTCCCCCAATTGTTGTTCCTTGTGTAAATGTACTTCATGTTGTCCTCCTTCTCCCGAAATTCGGTTGTCTAAATGGTGGTGCTCTTCTTGGTGTATTAGTCGCACATGGGTTTATGGGTTCCACAATGACACTGATATGGATAGGAGTGTTTCCTTCTATTTCTTCTCTTGGACCTCTCGTCTTCCTCTCATATGTCGTGCACACTATTTCCTCAATTTTCTCCACAGCCCGGAGATCCTCTACCTCCTCTTCATCACTTTCCAATCCTTACCTTGCGGCTACAGATCTCTTCTTGGTGTTCACCTTATATTGGTAGGGTACTCCACTGCACGTATTTCCAGATATCGCCATGATCTGCTTGATATGGTCATCATCCATCATAATTGGTCCAAGGCCTCCTCCTTCTTTCCTTTATCCCCTTCTCCTTCCAGTTTTCCTTTTCCTGTTAGTTCTTCCCCCTTTCCCCCATGCACGTAGTGAAGTTTAGCTGTCTGACTCCATTTTCGTTACACCTTTGTTATATAGAAATATCTTAATGGAAGTATATAATTATCTGATGTACCTACCTCAAGGTCCCTTCAAAATTTATTTTTCATATGTGTTGTATGACTTTGTTGTATCTACTGCAAACTCTGTGATAAATCTGGCAACAATGTTGTCTAGCCACAAATGTACTGTGTGCATAAACTTATTATCAACTCGTTGTAGCTATGCAATATCTTTAGGATTCCACTCTAGCTGTCTGATCTAATTTGTAGGATGGTTTTATTTCAATATTTTTATCCACTCCTGCAATATGTGTGGGAAATCACAGAAAAATACTTCATGTAAGTCGGTGAATACGTACTTGTCCAGATGTTTGTGCAGTGTTAACTTCAGGTTTCTATTATCTTTCTACGCAAACTCTAACTCCTTTGTTTTCAGCTAGTTCTCTATATTTTCCTTCATGGGATTCCATGATCTCAACATCCCCTTTTATATTCACATTCTTTCATCTTCTGGTCATTCGATCCCACATTCTTTTGATGCTTCTTCATCATATCTCATATGCTCACTCCCATTTTCTTCCAATCAATCGACAACAAAACCGTTTGTTGGTTTATCTTTTATCTATATACTCTTCTTATATTGGTCTTGAGGATTCCTTATGCGGTATTCTGATTCCCATTGACCATTACAGATTGACCCTGGTTCAGAACTAAGAAGCTTCCCAACAAAATCCCTTAAATACTATCGACCCCTTTAGAAAACCAGAAGGCAACGTAGTACATGGAGTGTAGTGCACCGTCTCACCCGAGATATCTCTATAGGTGGCTACAATACTTAGGTGTTTTCAACCTGGGACTGAGCGAGATCTGTGTTTGTGAATCGTAACCTTTATTCAGTCCATTTAACATCTAGTTATAACATTTATTCTATGCATGCATGAAAAATACCATATCTACTTAGTTACTTCATTCATTCAACATTCATCAACTAATCAGACACAAAGACACATTCATTCAATCACATAACACAATTTTACCATGGTTCACCCCCTCCTAGGATACGTCCACAAAGATCTGCCTCTCAAGATTTTATTATAGTTTGGAAATATCCCACGTTGCGTGTGGTTACATTATTAGTTCTCCCTCTTTCACTTAGGCCCCTCAATCCCTGCAAGGCTGATTAGATCACACCGGGTGCCTCAGCCTACGATATAACCCTTGAGATCGATTCTCTCCCTCCTTCCTTAGCTCACCAACTGAATGAGTCATACAATTCTTATGGTTCTCTCTCTTTTTTCCCCTCTATGTCTCTCTTTCTCTCTCCTAAGTACTATTTATTTATATCTTCGGCTCACCAACCATTACAATTCATTACAAAACCCCTAACCCTAGCATCGTTAGGTATTCCATGCATGCACACGTGTTTCTTTTCCTTCCAACTGTCGTTTTCCTCTTGCATGCTTCTCCTCCAAAAATAGCCTTTCTTTTTTATTTGTCCTGCATCCAACATCGACAATCCATCACTTTTTGGCCCCTCCCTTGCCACAGTGTGATCCATCTCATGTACTAGTATTCATAGTTTCCAACAGGTTCATATTGTTCCTTGATTGCATCCACAAAAAAATCCTAAGTGGGCTCGGCCCCATATATTCTAGACTCCAAAATTCATGTGGGCCCCATTGGGGTAAGTTAGTACATTAACTTCATGAGGTTGTAACTTTTGCATACGATCTCCATTTAGGGTGCATGATAAGACAAAAATGCTTGGAAACACAGAGAGACAAGAGGACTTATTTTCTCTTTTCAAAGAATAAACTGGAAAAAGAGAAGATAAAACCCAAGACTCATACAAACCCTAAACCACTATGTGAATGTGGCACACCCAAGAATCCAGAGGAGGATCTAACGCTTATATGTCAACTCTAAACATCTAAGGAAAAAAAGAAATATCAAGAAACAAGTTAAAATTGAATCTTTAACCAAACCAAAGACCACTAATAGAGATACTGTAAAGTTCAAAAAGAGCCTGAGAAACCAAAGCTTGTAATAGGGAAAAGAGTACTCTCCTTTTTTTAAAAACCTTTTAAGACACATAGATGTGGGTTGTTGCACCATCATCCTATGTATGTATGTGGGTTGTGTACTCTTCAGACTACGTATGTATGCGGGCTAAGACAAAGCAAGGCATGTACACCTCTGAAAGTTTTCCAAAATAAAAAAGGGCCTGGCAGACTTATTGGGTAGAGGAGGCTGGTAGGCACCTGGAAGGTGACTAGAGACCCTAAAATGACTCAGTAAACTTGAAAAAACTTGAAAAGAAAAAAAAACTAATTTAAACCAAAAATATTCCCACTAAAGACCCTATAGAGACTCCCTAGTGGACTCACCAATTCTTCTAGCGGGGAAAATCCCCCTATTACTATACCAGGTCTAAGTACATGCAGAAAAAATGATCTCCCTTAAAAGAAATTCATAACCCTAAACTACCCGAAACTTATTTAAATTGTATGAAACATAGACAAAGGAAGAAAGGTCAATAATCTTACCTCTGGTCCTAACGATTGGTGTAGACCTCCTTCATCCTTGCAACTTCTAAGGTTGTTGGTCTCCTCCCAAATCTGACCTGCAAAAGATTAGACAAAAATGATACAAGATACACTATCTCTACCTATCAGTATCAATATTGTATATAAATTGAAATGTATACATCAAATGCAAACATTTAAACACAACATTTGGGATGGGAAAAAGACTCTTTCATTCCAATCAAAGATTAAATGTTACAACCTTTGTAGGCCAATGCTCTATGAATCTGGTCCAGTATCCTCTATGATTTTTCCAAGTGCTTTGTTCCCACTCGAACCTCTCACAATAAACTCATCAATGGGACAAGGGGAAGGGATTGTAAAAGAGAAAAGGTCTGAAAAGGGTGTTGAGGCGGAAACTCAGAAAAGGGAAGACAACTTGGGAAAAAAGGGAGAAGAGATTGAGTTTAACTGTTCTCTTTCTTTTTATTGTAAATGGGACCCCAACACCTCTTTTTATATGGGAAAAATATGGTTATTCAGATTGGGGATGGGATACAACAGGTAAAATGGTTGGGAAACCTCCTATATCCCATAAAATCTGTCGAATTCCTTACAACTATTTTTTTTGCAAATTTTGGAGGTAAACATGGGATGTTTAAGTGCATCTAGAATATGTACATGGGTTGTCTAGTATGAAGCTCATGTGTATATGCAAGCTGGATAATATGCATGATGCGTACATATTCCAAATTTTTTTTTTTTAAGAGGAAGCCTCAGAAGTTATTTTGGAAAATTAGGTAAGGGGAAAGGCCAATGCCATGTATGCATATGTAGGGAATTTTTGGAATATAAAAACTACCTCTGGTATCCTGTAGAGATTACCCCCCATAGTAACAATGAAACTAAGTGGTCGAGACACATAGATAGCATGGTGCTTCGACATATATGGTTGGCCTAAGAGAACATCACATAAATCCAATGGGGAAACATCACATATTACCTCATCCTTGAAGGGTTGGATGTCGTATGACAATCAACACTTCATGCTGACACGAATATCATGTCCTTGGAAAAGCCACCCTATGTTGTATGGTTGCGGGTGTGTTGTTGTTGACAATCCCAACTGTTTGACGACCTCTCCTAGGATAAGGTTCTTCTGGATTCCTCTATAAACAATAAAATGCAGTGTGGTCCCATTCACCCACATCTATGAATGGAAAAGGGGCTCCCCCTCTTCGGGATCATTAAGGTACCTGATCGTGAAAATACGCCGTTTAGGCCTGTTAAGACCACACAATGTACCTTTTTGTCCATACTCTTTGCCTCTATTACACTCTTGATCACTCACATTTAAACTCATATTATCACTTTATCCTATCCTTCCAGAGGTATATAACGTCTCTTCTCTTTACTATACGTTTAATCTATTTTGCATATAATTTCACATCACTCTTGTACTTAACCATTGATTAGAAATGTATAAGTGCTGAAACAGTTCAAACTGCAGATTAGCATTTGAGGCCTGTTGCTGAAACAAACATTCACAGAAGCTGTTACACAGTCCATGGTCGACGATGTTGAAACACAGAAGCTGTTACACGTGGTCGACGATGCTGAAGAAGCTGTTACACAGTCCATGGTCGACGATGTTGAAACACAGAATCTGTTACACAGTCCATGGTCGACGATGCTGAAACATAGAGGAAGCTATTACACAGTCTATGGTCAACGATGCTGAAACACAAAGGAAGCCGTTACACAGTCCGTGGTAACAACAAATCACACAGATTGACTACAACAATCACACCATGAGCCAAGCATCAACCATCGCTGCTATATGAGAAGTGATGAAATAGTTAGAGCGCAAATCCCGTGGCTGAAACAACCCGCGATTTGCGATGCCAAAACAACATGCAACAACAGCAACAAGACATAACTGTTACTCCATCCATAACAGCAACACCTCATTCAGCACTTGTAATAGCATTCTGTTGTGGGAGACTAGGACATCCTATTCCGGTTTAGAAAGTTGATCTGACTAAGAATAGGAATAAGATATACATCTGTAATTTTTTATCAATTGTATCGAAGGGATTCCCTCTTTAAATAAGAGGAAATCATCATTCGAGAGGATCCAGGTTTTGTACTAAGAAAGTTTCACAGAGAAGGACGTACTTCATTTTCAGATTGTAATATGATACATTGATAGATGAATAAAAGATTGTTTTGAGCATCCTTCTCTATCCTCTTCGTCTCAGAGGAATCTTGTGAGAAGGGAGGGCCCACCTTCTTCACAATATTCACCCGATAGTTTTATAGTGTGTTAGTCTGATTTCTATTTATGCCTTGATTAATTTTTGTTTTGTTGAAACACTACTTTAATGAATTCTGCTTGGCTGAAACACTATTGAACTCTGTCTTACTGAACGTTACATTGTTTTCATGTGGTTCATGCTTGGGTAATTGTTAATCATTTTAGTTGGCAATCCTGTGTGATGAATTTATGGAAGTTTGGTAATCAGAGACTGGCACTGAAGGTTCCTGCTTAAAGGAAGGAATTAAGGGTCTTGTTCTCTGTTAGAAGTAGTCAGCCTTCACTTATTTTCATGAGTGTGCTAACCGGAGACTGGTGCTAAAGGTTCCTGCTTAAAGGAAGGAATTAAGGGTCTTGTTCTCTGTTAGAAGTAGTCAGCCTTCACTTATTTTCATGAGTGTGTCAATCAGAGACTGGTGCTAAAGGTTCCTACTTAAAGGAAGGGATTAAGGGTCATGTTCTCTGTTAGAAATAGTTAGCCTTCAATACATTAATGAGTTCATGAAAGTGTGTTAATCAGAAACAAGGTACTGAAGTTCCTGCTTAGGAATAGAGTCCTGTTCTCTGGTTACATAATAGTTTTTCTTTCCTGTTGCAGTTATTATTTTAATGTAATCCATGATTCCTTAGATTAATCATCTCTTTAAGATTTGCAATAGGTAGGTTTCTTTCCTGTAATCCAAGTCAAAACTTCAGTTTATTCAAGGCAAGTGTGATTGATATAGTTTCCTTTACTACAACTCTAGGTTGTTTTTGAGATTGAGCATATATAGTGCGTGGTTACCTTTGAAATAAGCAGACTTCCCTGGGTTAACAATTTATGTAGCACTTGATTGTTTAAATTAATTAAGCAATTATAGTGACCAACATTTTGGCACCGTTGCCGGGGAAGGTAATTATAGATTTCAGAAGCACTTATGATTTTTCAGATACAAAGATTGCATGAAAGGACACGGAGACCCCAAAGATACTGACCCTATAGGTGGCAAGGGAAAATGAAAAGGAGGAAGAAAGACTTACATTGACGAGATCATATCAAAGTCTGAATTTGCTGCTCAACGACCAAACCTTCGGAAACAAAAGTCCCAGCCTTCATTTCAAGAAAACTTTGAAACAGGGAAAGAAGTTTGGAGTCCTGAGACAGTCCAGAAACTAGCAGGAAACATTGAGGACAGAGCAAGAACAACAAGGGAGTAGACAGAAGAAAACATGGATGATTACAATGAAGAATTGCATCACGAAGAATAGGCAGGTCCTGAAGGAGAGGTAAATGATGAAAATTCTTTCTCTACATTAGGATTTCCTATTGGTGATCTTCCTAGAGGGGTAGCCCCCATGAAGAACATTCCACTCTCAGCACTACCTAATTTTCATGGTTTGTCGTCAGAAAATCCTGATGAATTCCTTTTTGAGTTTGATATATTATGCAGAAGTTATGATTATGTTTCCAATGCTAAAAAATTAAAGCTATTTCCAGCAACACTAAAAGGAAATGCACTAAGATGGTTTATGAGTCTTGGAGGCCATGTAATCACAACATGGGACCAAATGAAACATAAATTCCTGAACAAATACCAGGACTATTTCTGAACAAGAGAAAAGAGGGAGGAGCTATTTAAGATGATGCAGAAAGAAGATGAAAATCTGGAGGACTTTGTAGAAAGGCTACAGTATAATCTACAGAGATCCAGTCACCCCAATGTAAGTAAAGATATTCTCAAAACTATATTATTAAAAGGAGTAAGGGATGACTGTCTAGATATGCTGAATATGCTTGGAAAAGGGGACATATCTAAGGAATCATACGATGAAATTGTTAATTTATG
>ML782788.1:428928-440618 GCA_009831015.1 Picea engelmannii
TTTCTGCCCACTCACCTTGGTATGCAGACATTGCTAACTACTTGGTTGCAGGGAAGTTACCACCACACCTATCCCACCGAGAGAAAAGAAGTATCATTCATCAAAGTGCTCGGTATAGTTGGATAAGTGGGTGTCTTTTCCATACAGGACCTGATCAAGAAATCTGAAGGTGCATTACAGAAGATGAGGTTTATAATCTACTAAAAGCTTGTCATGATGGCCCTTGTGGAGGTCATTTTGCTGATAAGAGAATAGCACATAAAATTCTTAGGATGGGGTACTATTGGCCCTCACTCTTCAAAGATGCAAAGAAATATGTTTGGGCCTGTGATAGCTGCCAAAGAGTAGGCCAACCTAATTATAGATATGAAATGCCATTAAACCCCCAGATAGTACTTGAACCATTTGAAAGATGGGCCTTAGACTTTGTAGGACCCATCAACCCCCCATCCAATCAAAAAGTTTATATAGTGGTCTGCACAGACTACATGACTAAATGGGTGGAAGCCAAAGAACTCCACAGAGCGACCGAAGAAGTAGTTATAGATTTCTTATTTAAAGACATCTTCATCAGATTTGGAGTACCAAGAGAATTAGTTACAGATGGAGGACCTCCTTTCACTTCTCATGGGTTCAAAGCCACCCTTAAAAAATATCATCTTCAACATAGAATGACTACAACATACCACCCCCAAGCCAATGGACAGGTGGAAAGCACAAACAAAGTAATAGAAGCCATTCTCACAAAAACAATGAACGGAAATAGAAAGGATTGGTCCTATAGGCTCCCTGAAGCATTATGGGCCTACAGAACTACCTGGAGAAATACTACAGGATTCTCTCCCTATGAATTAGTCTATGGAAATAGTGATGTCTTTCCTGTGGAATTTGAAATAAAAACATTAAGGACTTCTTTAGCTGTCAACCTTGATTTGACCGATGCACAGACAGCAAGGTTGAAACAGCTTAATGAATTGGAGGAGAAAACACTAGATGCCATTCAACAGACAACCATAATTCAACAGCAAAGATCAAAATGGCATGACAAAACTATCAAGAACAAGCAGTTCCAAAAAGGTAATTAGGCCCTACTGTATGACTCTCGGTTCAAAGAATTTCAAGGGAAACTGCGTACAAGATGGCTTGGACCTTACGAAGTAGACACTGTTTTCCCTAATGGAACAGTAAATCTCCTCACAATTGATGACTCCAAAACACCGTTACTTGTAAATGGTCATCGACTCCATCTGTACCAGCGCCCTATTTCCAAAGAAGATTTTAAGGCCACATGCATGGAAGACTCCCATTACCTCTTCCTAGAGGGGGCTTCTACCCCTCATTGCAATTAATTCTTTTAAGTTAATTTCTTTTAGTATTAGATTAGATTTTATTTACTAATAATCCTTGTCAAGAAATACCATGTTACAATCGATTTTTGCAGATTCCCGATCGAAGCACAGGCCACTAGGAAAGGACGATCCTACTTCACAAAGAGACAAGATTTCCCGATGCTGAAACACCATTGTTCAACACTTTTGACTTTCCCCATTGCTGAAACACCACTATCAGCAACTCCACACCTTTTTCCCCCATCACTGTTCAAAACCTTTTATCACTTTCCCCACTGCTGAAACACCATTGTTCATCACTTTTTGACTTTCCTCTGTTGCTGAAACACCACTATCAACAATCTTTTACCATGCTCCTTATTGCTGAAACACCATTCACAACAACTTTCTGCATTCTCCCTATTGCCAAAACACTACAGTCCAACAATTCTTCACATTTCCTCATAGACGAAACAACATCGTCCAACAATTGTTTCTCCTTTTCTTTTCTGTTGCTGAAACACCATTGTCAACAATTTTTCACCACTTTCCCCATTGCTGAAACACCATTCACTGCAACTTTTCGCCTTCTCCCCTATTTCCAAAACACTATAGTCCGACAATTCTTCACTTTCTTCATCGACGAAACAACACCATCCAACAATTGTTTCGCCCCGTTTTTCCTGTTGCTGAAACACTATTGTTCAACAGTTCTTCACATTTTCTCATCAACGAAACAACACCGTCCAACAATTGTTTCGCCCCGTCTTTTTTGTTGCTGAAACACCAACTTTTCAACATTATCTATCAGGAAGATTTTATGCTCTCATACTATAGTTCGTCCTTCCAGTCAGCAAATCCTTGATACAATTCATCTAACAAATCAAAAGTCTCCACCACGACTACTGCAAAACTACCATGGACAGGCATTATATTTTGTTTGCAGCATGAATCAGAAGGTAAGGCGAGGTATGTAAATTTTATGTAATACAATTAAGCTATAGTTAATGAGAAGATTCCAAATCATTATGACCACTCGAGTGCAATCATTATTAGCCGCACTTCACAGGAGCGGAGGACATATCAAACATTTTATACCATCATTTCACACAAATTCACCACCGTCATTCCTATTTTACCATCCTTTCGCGTGTTTTACCACCATTTGCATACCTTCACTCGAAAAACTCACTCTGCGCAGAAGCTGTTACTCAAACTCTTTGACGGTGTATTTTACCGAGCTGGTAGCGATGGGAGGCTCTGTTATATAGAATGAACCCGCCACGACAGCCCTGTTAGAACATTATCCAGTAGCTTATCAAATTTTTCAGCAGGCAGGATGGCTCAATTATTTTCAGAGACTCCAGGGGTATGAAGAACAACAGGTTCTGCAATTCGCTCAAAACCTTCAGGAAGACCATTCTATTGTTCAAGGGGTCCGAATTTCAGTAACAGAAGAGGATATAGCACATGTTTCAGGTCTCCCCACTAATGGCATTCACATGTTCAGCTGTAAACATATCATTCGAAATGCCCAGCAGAACTTCTTCCTGCCAGAAGAACAAATTGAACCCAAAGTCCGGGGTATCTAACTCAGTTGCTTGCCGCCTCCATGGCCAGAAGTTGCAAAATTCATCAAACACTACCTCACCTGCGAAGGCCGATACCAGGTAGTCTACCAACACGATTTTGTCCTATTGTCTCATTTATGGCATAATAGACGGGTGAATATTCCTTATTATTTGCTTGGTTGTCTTAAAAATATGGTGCATTACTGTAGAAAGGCTAAAGATCCCACCCTTTCACTCACCCATCACCGTCTCATCCAACTGCTTATCCAAAGGGGTTTTTCCCAACAAAACCTTCCATTAAAAAACCCACCCATAAACCCCCAAGAAGCTGCTGAAATTTCTGAAAACCTCCAGGAACAGCAACCCCAAAACCCTACGGAACCAATCAGTCCAATTAACCCCCCTACCATACCAATCCCACCCCACACTTTACCAGAATCATCCACTCCCGCCCTCCATATTCTTAGTGATGATTCTGAGCCAGACAATTCCCCCTACCCCATCATTGAAGAGAAACCCCCACGTAAAAGAAAGAAAATTCCTTTCTTTCCTCCCTTCTTACAAAGAAAATGAACAAAGGCCTCAACAAGGCCAGCCATTATTGCCACTACCCTACACCCTCAACCCATCCAACTAATACCCCGTACACCTCTAACCTCTCAAATGTCGGAATCTTTGCCTATTCCACCCACGGGCACTAAAACACAAGAACCAGATGCCCAGGGTATTGCGACATCATCTGTTTCAAACCAAGTAGCTGAAACACAAGAACCAACTACCCATTCAGTAGCTGAAACACAAGAACCAACTACCCATTCAGTAGCTGAAAGACAAGAACCGGCTACTCATTCAGTGGATGAAACACAAGAACCAGCCATAGCTGCCACAGAAGAACTAGCTACAACTGAAACACAAGAACCAGCTGCTGATACTGATACTGAGATACAGGAATCAGAGGTTCAGGGTGCTATAACGTTACTTTCCTTACATCAAGAGGCTGAAACACAAGAATCAACTGCCATTCCTGTAGCTGCTCCACAAGAACCAGCTAGTGAGGCTGTGACTGCCACACAAGAACCAGTCATCCCTCAACCAGAACCAACAATGGCCTCTGTATTGCTAGAAAATGAGTTCCTAAAGTCTGAACTGGAAGCATACAAGCAAGAACTAGCCATGGCAAAGGAAGCATATGAGAAGGAACATAACTTGCACACCCTAGCTCGCATAGCAACCATGTCAGAGGGGACTACAACAGAGAGTCTGTGTAAAGAATATATGTGCTGTCAATGTGGGGATATCTACTATCAAGCAGGTTACAAGGTAATTCAAATCCCAATGCCAGGAGCTCCCCCTACTTCTTCAACTTTTGCAGTCAAAGAAGAAGAACCTGCTGTTACACAAGAACCAGCTATAACTGTCACACAAGAACCAGCTACAGCTGAAACACAAGAACCAGCAGGACCTCCCAAGATTAAGACTGAACCTTGCCCTGCAACAAATGTCAAACTTGAAACCCCTACTTTTGTTAACAAAGTCATACAAATAGTGTCTAGTGAAGAATCTGCCCCTCCCAGCCAGACCAATATCCACACTTTTGTGGAAAAATCTACTCAGACATTAGCTCATCCCACCATTTGCAACGCTGAAACACAAACTCAGCCATGGGATGAGCAGGCAGTAATACAAAAATGGAAGGAAGAGTATGCTACTACACAGGCCAAAAGCCTGCAAGAGCACAAACAAATATGGATAAATCATACCTACTCAAATTGGGAAGCTTTAGAGCAGACACGTCAGGAAGCTCGTGCCCTGAAGAAACAAAACAAAGAGTTGAAAGGCAGATTGGCCCTGGTATTTGACTTGGCACAAAAGCTATTGGCTACAAGGAAACCATCCTGCAATTACTCCTTGTTCCTTATGGAACGACTCACATGGTTCCAGATCAAATCAATCACAGAAGGCAGACCCCATGCAGTACTACACCCAACAGACTTTGTCAAAACCTTTACAGAAGCATCTGCTAGGGATCAACACCTCCTCTGTGAGGCATATTTTCATAATGAGGCCATTCCCGAGAACAGGCAACTGAACCTTAATCCTCTTGTCGGGGACATTCAGATTCGGGCATTCACCTCCTTTCTCCACAACCATATTATATGGCAGGATCACTTCATGGCTGCCAAGCACAACGAAGATAACCGCCTTCTTTGGATAAGACCAGAACCACAGAATGCAACCACCTTTGTCACAGAATATTATCAGTTCTTAAAGAAACCAGGGATGACTGAACATGTTCAACAGCTACAATCAACAGTGTTTCAGGATTGTCAGCACTTCATTAGATCCATAGAGATTGCTGCCCTCCAGGAAAATAACTTGTTTTGGCAGCAATCCACTGAGAAAATATAGGAACACAATCCTTTTAGCCCCATTAACCTTGAGGTAGCAATCTCCAGGGTACCTAACTACATCCAGTGTGTTCAGCAATGTGCTGAAAGCTGGATAGGGTACCGATTTTATTTTCCTATCCTCTGGTTGCCAATAGAAAGATATCAAATCCATTATAAGATGACTAAGAAGATAGAAACAAAAGCTTGGCAAAGGTTACAACGGGTCCAAGGGTTTAGAGTGCCAACAGACAGTACCTCCCACAGCTACTGCTTGAGTAACTTGCACGCTCAGAGTCGGTATTCAGACTCTTATTCAAAGTGAAGTTGCCTGAGGACATGCAACACTTTAAGTTGGGGGGGATGTTAGGACCACACAATGTACCTTTTTGCCCATACTCTTTGCCTCTATTACACTCTTGATCACTCACATTTAAACTCATATTATCACTTTATCCTATCCTTCCAGAGGTATATATCGTCTCTTCTCTTTACTATACGTTTAATCTGTTTTGTATATAATTTCACATCACTCTCGTACTTAACCATTGATTAGAAATGTACAAGTGCTGAAATAGTTCAAACTGCAGATTAACATTTGAGGCCTGTTGCTGAAACAACAATTCACAAAAGCTGTTACACAGTCCATGGTCGACGATGCTGAAACACAGAAGCTGTTACATGTGGTCGACGATGCTGAAGAAGCCGTTACACAGTCCATGGTCGACGATGCTGAAACACAGAAGCTGTTACATAGTCCATGGTCGACGATGCTGAAACATAGAGGAAGTTGTTACACAGTCTATGGTCAACGATGTTGAAACACAATGGAAGTCGTTACACATTCCGTGGTCAACAACAACTCACACAGATTGACTACAACAGCCGCACCGTGAGCCAAGCATCAACCATCGCTGCTACCTGAGAAGTGCTGAAACAGTTAGAGCGCAAATCCCGTGGCTGAAACAGCCCGCGATTTGCGATGCCGAAACATCTTGCAATAGTAGCAACAAGACATAACTGTTACTCCAGTCGTAACAACAACACCTCATTCAACACTTGTAATAGCATTCTATTGCGGGAGACTAGGACATCCTATTCCGGTTTAGAAAGTTGATCTGACTAAGAATAGGACTCAGATATACATCTGTAATTTTTGATCAATTGTATCGAAGGGATTCCCTCTTTAAATAAGAGGAAATCATCATTCGAGAGGATCCAATTTTTGTACTAAGAAAGTTTCACAGAGAAGGACATACTTCATTTTTAGATTGTAATATGATACATTGATAGATGAATAAAAGACTGTTTTGAGCATCCTTCTCTAGCATCTTCGTCTCAGGGGAATCTTGTGAGAAGGGAGGGCCCACCTTCTTCACAAGATTCACTCGATGGTTTTATAGTGTGTTAGTGTGATTTCTGTTTATGCCTTGATTAAGTTCTGTTTTGCTGAAACACTACTTTAATGAATTCTGCTTGGCTGAAACACTACTGAACTCTGTCTTACTGAACGTTACATTGTTTTCATGTGGTTCATGCTTGGGTAATTGTTAATCATTTTAGTTGGCAATCCTGTGTGATGAATTTATGGAAGTTTGGTAATCAGAGACTGGCACTGAAGGTTCCTGCTTAAAGGAAGGAATTAAGGGTCCTGTTCTCTGTTAGAAGTAGTCATCCTTCACTTATTTTCATGAGTGTGCTAACCAGAGACTGGTGCTAAAGGTTCCTGCTTAAAGGAAGGAATTAAGGGTCCTGTTCTCTGTTAGAAGTAGTCAGCCTTCACTTATTTTCATGAGTGTGCCAATCAGAGACTGGTGCTAAAGGTTCCTTCTTAAAGGAAGGGATTAAGGGTCATGTTCTCTGTTAGAAATAGTTAGCCTTCAATACATTAATGAGTTCATGAAAGTGTGTTAATCAGAAACAAGGTACTAAAGTTCCTGCTTGGGAATAGGGTCCTGTTCTCTGGTTACAGAATAGTTGTTCTTTCCTATTGCAGTTATTATTTTAATGTAATCCAGGATTCCTTATATTAATAATCTCTTTAAGCTCTGCAATAGGTAGGTTGCTTTTCTGTAATCCAAGTCAAAACTTCAGTTTATTCAAGGCAAGTGTGATTGATATAGTTTCCTTTACTACAACTCTAGGTTGTTTTTGAGATTGAGCATATATAGTGCATGGTTACCTTTGAAATAAAAAAAATTCCCTGGGTTGACAATTTATGTATCACTTGATTGTTTAAATTAATTAAACAATTATAGTGACCAACAAGGCCCTCAAACTAGCCCCCAAAGTTAAAAATTACTAAAAATAGTAAATTGCCAAAATTGTCAGAAAATTGTTTTGAGCCAGTTGGAAAAGGTGGGTGACCACCAATATTTACCTGGATCAATCCTCCCTCCTTAGGGAGAAATTTCATCCATTGCGTTGAGTGCTCGAGAGAGGGAAAAGAATTTGTTGAATATGCATCTTTATGAGATTCTTTCCTTGTTGTAGAAGTTGCACTGCTTATCTTGTTTAAGGTTGTTATGAACCTGTGGCTGGAAGGGTTGGACCTTTTTAACCAGTCTGGATACATGAGATGACTATGTGAAAAATAAATCCTTTTTCTTTTCTTCATTCTTGTTGACCTGCTTCTGCTGGACAGAAGGTGCTTGGACTGAGGCTGCATTGGTTGCAATGTTCTTCTGTTCACTTTTTGAACATACTGTGAAGAAGATGAATTTTGTAGTATGAGATACTACCTTGTGGCATTGTTTAGGTGGGATAGTAGTTAGAACTACCTATGATATCCTATAGAGATGATCCCCATAGTAACAATGAAAGTACGGGGTCGAGACTCATAGATAACATGGCACTTCCACATATATGGTTGGACTAATAGAACATCACATACATCCATGGGGGGAACATCACATAATACCTCATCCTTGAAGGATTGGATGTTGTATGACAATTGACACTGTTGGCTAACATGAATATCGCGTCCTTGGCGAAGCCACCCAATGTTGTATGGCTACAAATGTGGTGTTGTCAAAACTCCCAACTGTTTCATGACCTCTGCTGATATGAGGTTATTTTGGCTTCCTCTATCAACAATAAAATGTAGTGGGGTCCCCTTCACCCACATATGTGGATGAAAAAGGCATTCCCCCTCTTCAGGATATGTTGATTCTTCTGGTTGAATTGTTGTGGTTGCGACGGTAGCAGTGGGTTTTGTGCCAATGATCTGTCTTCTCCCTTTATTTTCTGAATCAAATTCTAAATCTAGGTTTCACTCCTTTTCTTTGATCTTGGCCAAAAATAATTGTTTTGAGCGACAATCATCAGTTTTGGGCCAGGGGATTTTATGGAAATAGCACCTCTTTCTAGTGACCTTCTTCGTCTTTCTGTTACCCTTCTTTTCTTGTGGCCAAGACTGATTTTCTAAAGGCTAGTTATTAGGGACGTCTTTACCATACTTTGGTTGTTGTGAATTTGCAGACCCGAAATCCTACTTGTTCTGGTGCTTAAATTTATTCTCTATTTTAACTTCATATCGATAAGAAAGGCCTAGTGATGAGATGTCCAGAAAATCCATTTCAGTTTGGATGTATCTGTGTAGAGCCCCACGGTATTTCAGAACCAAATGTCACTCGGAGTCTTTGATACCCATCTTGGTGCGCATGGTATGGAAATTATTTGTGAAATCCAACAGTATTTGGCCCCTCTCTTGCCGCAGTGTGGTCCATCTCATGAACTAGTCATCATAGTTTCCAATAGGGTAATATTGTTCCTTGAACTTATCCACAAAAAAATACCAAGTGGGATCGGCCCCATATATTCCAGAATCCTCTATGGAAATTTTCTCCTAGTAAGTTTCCCACCAATGTTTGACATGGGGGAGAGCCTTAAGGACTGTGAAGGTGATATTTTCCCTATCAGAGAAATTATGAACAGAGAAATAACCTTCTAGCAGATTTTACCATTTTTCTAGGTCATCTGCATCTATCTATCCTTCAAATATGAGAATATCAAAATTAACTTGTACCTTGAAAGGTGAGGTTCCTCCAAATTGGTCACTTGATGATGACACGCTGGTTGTTATCGATGGGTGTTGAAGGATGTGGGAAAAATTCTCCATCATTTTGTCCCTCTTCCGCGTGAGAGATTTTTCAAGCAACAGATTATTAGAATCTTTTTCTATGACATTTTTCTTTTCTTCCACCATGGAGGGTTTCTTGGGAGTGCGGGAGCGATTTTCCTCAAGAGAGACAAGATTGATACCAAACTTGTTATACTCGATCCTCGTCGGGGACATGCAATGAAAAAACAATGAACAACAACCTGCTTTGATACTACTGATCCAGATTATTTTTGAGAACAAAATGAAAGAAAAGATAATACAATGAAATACACATAAATATTTCCATAAACAAAGAAATAAATTAATACATGATTTCTATTAATGAAATAAATGTACAAAGACTGTAAAAATATAGAGTGAAAGACTCGCTAGAATGGTAGCAGCTTATCTATGAAAAGAGATGTGATAGCTACTTTCTTTCACAAGAAGATGAGTATAATGAGGCTCTAAAGTCCTTTTTAAAATATAGATGAATTAAAAAATCTATACATCCAAAAACCTAACCCTAGGAGATGAAGCGCCAAAAATCATGTGGGCCTCGTTCGGGTAAGTTAGTACATTAACTTCTCGGGGTCTTAACTTTTCCATACGATCTCTGTTTAGGGCACATGATAGCTCATTGGAAAGGTATTGATGAGGATATTCATTTAGTGGGATCAATCATATTCTTTTGACATCATGTGCATTATTGATAATTAAAAAATGTTGTTTAGGCAGTCAAACTAACCCTCGAAGTTAAAAACTGCTAAAAATAGTAAATTGCCAAAATTGTTAGAAAATTGTTTTGATCCAGTTGGAAAAGGTGGGTGGCCACCAATATCTACCTGGATTAATCCTCCCTCATTAGGTACCATTGGTATCCATTGTGTTGAGTTCCTGGGGGAGAGGGAAAAGTGTTTGTTGAATCTTCATCTTGATGAGTTTCTTGCCTTGCTGGAGACGTTGTGTTGCTTAGCTTGTTGAAGGTTGTCATGAATCTATGTTTGGAAGGGTTGGACCTTTTTAACCAATATGGATACATGATATGACTATGTGAAGAATAAATCATTACAATTTTCTTCAATCTTGTTGACCTGCTTCTGCTGGACAAAAGGTGCCTGGACTGGGGCTGTAATGGTTGCAGTTTTCTTCTGTTCGCCTTTTGAACATATTGTGAAGAAGATGAATTTTGTAGTATGAGATACTACCTTGAAGAACTGTTTAGGTGGGACAATAGTTGGAACTCTCACAATCAACTCAACAATGGGACAAGGGAAAGGGATTGTATAAGAGAGAATCTCAGAAAAGGGTGTTGAGGAGGAAACAAAGAAAAGGGAAGCCAACTTGGGCAAAAAGGGAGAAGAGATTTTGGCATAGTTTAAATGATCTCTTTCTTGTTGTTGTAAATGGGACCCCAACACATATTTTTATATGGGAAAAATATGGTTATTCAGTTTGGGGAGGGGATACAATAGGTAAAATGGTTGGGAATCCTCCTATAGCCCATAAAATCCATCGAATTCCTTACAACTTTTTATTTTTTTCAAATTTTGGAGGTAAACACAGGTTGTTTAAGTGCAGCTAGCATATGTACATAGGTTGTCTAGTATGCATCTTGTGTGTATACGTGGGATGCCTAGTATGCAAGGTGCGTACATGTTATCCACATTTTTGGTTATCGAGATGATATTATGATTATGTCATGATAATGGAAGATCAAACTCTTCATTAAGAACTTTTTCCTGAAGAAGGTTACACTTGTCATTTTCTCAAAAATCATATTTTGAAAGTAATACGCAGTCTGCATATATACTCACCTGCGGAAATCTTCATTTCCGCATTCTGCGTTCAGCTTGGCTGCGGACTTTCCGCACTGTGTCAATGGTTATGGTGCGGACATGTTTCTTACGTGAGAAAATGAATAAGTTCTCAATCCTTCTAGAAGGAATCTTCTAGAAGGGTGAGTTGGAGTTCGAATGGTTGGCAAAATACTGGCTTTCCAGATATCTTGGGATTATTCCCTATCCAAGTAACTAATAAATCTTCTCCTATATAATGAGGAGATTACTTATGGAAAAGGTTAACAAGAACAAGCATAAGAAGCATAAACAAGCTAGCAAGAGATTGATGGGAGAATTGGTGCAAGACTGTATGGAGGATTGATGCTACAACAACAAGAGACAACAACAAAGTCATCATATGTGGTTCAACTTCTTCATGCATGAGCAAGTGTGTGTGTCGGAGCTAGGAGCCATCGAAAGGAGATCTACGACATCAAGGCTCAGGTTGTATATTTCTCTTT
>ML782788.1:440818-459106 GCA_009831015.1 Picea engelmannii
GTATGTCCGTTATCCATTTCTCTTAGTTCGTTCAATAGCTAGATCTAGGGAAAGAGTAGTATTCTGTTACGGTTTGTTCCAGATCCAGGTGGATCTGGGGAGATTGGTCTGTGTCCGCACTCACGAATTTATCCTAAAACAGTACATCTTCCAAAATGTTCTTTTTTTCAGAGGAAGCCTCAACAACTCTTTTGGAAAATTAGGTAAGTGGAAAGGCCAATTCCATGTATGCATATGTAGGGAATTTTCGGACTATAAAAAATACCTCTGGTATCCTATAGAGATGACCCCCCAGAGTAACAATGACACTAAGGGGTCGAGACTCATAGATAGAATGGAGCTTCCACATATATAACTGGCCTAAGAGAACATCATAGACATCCAGTGGAGAAACATCACATAATACCTCATCCTTGAAGGGTTGGATGTTGTATTGTAATCAACATTGTGGGATAACATGAAGATCGTGTCCCTGGAAAAGCCACCCGGTGTTGTATGGCTACGGGTTTAGTGTTGTATGGATGCAGGTTTGGTGTTGTCGACAATCCCAACTGTTTGACGACCTCTATTGAGATGAGGTTCTTATGGATTCCACTATCAACAATAAAATGAAGTGGGGTCCCATTCACCCACATCTTTGAATGAAAAAGGATCCCCCCCTCTTCATGATCTATTGGTTCTTCTGGTTGAATTAATACGGTCATGATAGTAGAAGTGGGGTCTGCGTTGATGATCTGTATTCTCCCATTATTTTATGAATCAGATTCTGAATCTTGGTTCGCCTCCTTTTCTTTGATCTCGGCCACCAATGATTGTTTTGAGTGACATTCATCATTGTTGTGCCAGGGGATTTTGTGGAAATCACACCACTTTACAGTGTCCTTCTTCGTCTTTTTGTTACCCTTATTTTCCTATGGCTTTGACTAGTTTTCTCAATGCTCGTTGTTAGGGCTATATTTAACATACTTTGGTTGTTGCGGATTTGCAGACCTGAACTCTTGCTTGTTCTAGTTCTTACATTTCTTCTTGATTTTAACTGCATATCGATAAGCAACACCCAGTGATGAGATTTACAGAAACTCCATTTCAATTTGGATGTATCCTTGTAGAGTCCCATTGGTATTTCATAACCAGATGTTGCTCGGAGTCTTTGATACCTAGCTTGGTGCACAAGTTATGGAAATTATTTTGAACTCCAACACCATTTGGCCCCTCTCTTGTCGCAGTGTGGTCCATCTCATGTATTGGTCGTCATATTTTCCAACAAGGTAATATTGTTCCTTGACCACATCCACAAAAAATCCCCAAGTGGGCTCAACCCCATATATTCTAGACTCCTCTGTGGAACTTTTCTCCTAGTAAGTTTCCCACCAATGTTTGACATGGGGGAGAGCCTTAAGGAGTGCGAAGGTGATCTTTTCCCTCTCGGAGAAATTATGAACAAAGAAATAGCCTTCTAGCATATTTAACCATTTTTCTAGGGCATCTACATCTATCTATCCTTCAAATACAGGAATATCAAAATTAACTTATACCTTGAAAGGCGAGTTTCCTCCAAAGTGGCCTCTTGATGAAGACGTGTCGGTTGTTATTGGAAGGCATTGAAGGATGTGGGAAAAATTATCCATCATTTTGTCCCTCTGTCGCGTGAGAGCTTGCTCAAGCAACAGATTAATAGAATCTTATGCTCCGTCATTTTTCTTTTCTTCCCCCGTGGAGGTTTTCTTGGGCGTGCAAGAGCGATTTTCCTCAAAAGAGACAATCTAAAGACCCAACTTTCTATACTCGGACCTCATCGAGGACATGCACTGAAAAATGATCAAAAGCAGCCTGCTCTGATACCACTGATCCAGATTATTTTTTAGAACAAAATGAAAGCAAAGATATTACGATGAAATACACATAAATATTGCCAGAAATAGAGAAATACAATTGTTATAACCCTATAATTCATAGGATCATCTGGTGACTGGAAAATTTTCACTCTGGATGTATTTTTGGCTTGCAAATAATATTTCATTTATGCAAATTATTTTCAAGGAAAGGAAAAGAAAAGAAAATTCATGATTTTTTTATGCTGAGTGGTGTTTCGTAACCCCATGGTGACAAAAGCAAGGGAAGCAGCGCACAAAACCCACGAAAATAACTAAACCTAATTTTTTTTCTGTATTCACACCTGGAGAATAAAGAACACGCTTAGATTGTCAGTCGATCTAGCGATGCATAGATCAATGGATGACAGTGGATTTCGGACCCCCTCGATCGTTCTGCTTTTAACGGTGGGGGGGGGGGGGGNGGGGTCTGGAATGGTGATTAAAAAGTGTGCACAGATATATGGTCACCCTGAAAGCGCGTGAAAGGATGGTATACAAGCGATTCCGGACCCCCTCGACTGTTCTGCCTTTAACAATGGGGGGGGGCAAGGGTCCGGAATGAGGCAGTTTTTCCCGGCGGGCCCTGTCCCAACGTGTCATCAATCCATTGCATCAGATTTCCTCCACTCCAAACCACTTACTTCTTACCACCTTTCCAACTTACCACCATACCAAAAATACCATACCGCCCCTGCCTCATGACATTATCCTCCATTATCCCGACACCCATCCATGCATAAACCAAACTTAGGATAAACAAAAAGAACAATAAATTAATAAGGTTAATAAAGTTAGTGTAATTAGACCAATAAGCTAAGTTAGTTTGGTTAACAATTTATTAATTATTAATTAATTAATTAGCTAATAATTAAGTTAGTGTTTAGGTTATTTTAGGTTAGTGTTAAATGTTAAAATAAAATTAATTAATACAAAACCCATTTAATAAAACATAAAACAAAACAGAAACATATAAAATAAAATAATTAAAATATAATACAATAAAATAAAACAAATTACAACAAACTAACACAAAAAATTAAAACAAAATATAAATAAAACATAAAAATTAAAACATATAATAAACAAATATATATATAGATATATATATATATAATCCTAAGTTCCCTACCCACTCTCCCGTGCATTTCAGCAACCCCCCCCCCCCTCACGTCCCATCTACTCATGGGGGGTCCGATAAGTTGTTTCCTAAAAAAAACCCATGAACAAGTGTCAGCTCCACATGTCAGCGGAACCCCCCCCCTAAAACCACTTACCACCTCAGGGGGGTTCGAAATACCACTTATCCCCAACAAAACTGCTTTCGCAACATTTTCAACTAGTCATCTTCTGAAGCGGATTATGAGATAACGGAGACATATTTTAAAAAACCAATAGATATTTTTGTTAAGCATGGGATGAAGAACAAAAACCTCTTCCACATTTTTCAAAGGTTCCACCAGTTAGGATAATTGAAGCTATCTTTCAGCCTCATTTTTTTGATTTTTGGTTTTCCTGTTACATCGATTTTGCGGGAGCTGTTACGGTGAGCTGGAGGATAATTTGGAGAAACCAAAGGAGGTTTTTTCCAGAACATGCCCATATATCATAAAATCCTTCCTTTGTTTCCCAAGTGTCATAATTGAAGAGAAACAGATGCCTGTGAGGACCCCTTTTTCGCAGAAATTCGGCCCGTCTTTCATGGCAGACAGTTCAGGATTTTTGGGGATTTGTTGCTATTTTTGGCCGAGGTGGTTGAATCTGAATTCCAAAACTTGTTGGGGGATCTCTCCTATTTATTGATGTGAGTTTAATGTAAAAGGGTTGATGATTGAGCTATGGATTCATGCCCCACGGGGGATACGTTGTAATTTTGTAGCTGTAGGATTCTTGTGTTAGACTCATTGGTGATGTTTTTCCTCTCTGGGTAAATATATTATTACTATGTAAATCCATTTGATGTTTTCCCTGATCCAATCATTGAAAGAAATATTACAAACAGAACTTGTTTTTTGCACTCTGTTTCTAGTCTTTTAATGGTCTGCATGTTTTCGTCTGAAGTTGAGCATAGGAATTATTATCTGCTCCTTTGCTTGGTGTATTTTACCTTCTTTTCCTCTCATCCACTTTCATTTAATTCAATTTGATCCAACAATATTTCTATCATGCCCTGTGGTGACAATCTTTACATCTGAGATAGATCCATTTTCAGAAAGGTAGACCCCATGGCCCAATGAAAATTCAAGTTTTCAATCTCCCAAACACTTCAAATATAAAAATACAAACTCTGAACTCATTAGCTAGCCTAATATCTATTCAAACAAATCTATATCAAAGAGAGAGATCCCTCTCTGAGTCTTGGAGGGCTAGATCCAAGTCTCAAAGTGGTTTTGATGTTGCCTCTGTGACTGCCTCTACAACCTTGGGCAAATTACAGAGTGATAACAGAATGGAAACCATACTGGGGAACTTTCTCCAATAGTGCACTTCAAGTTCCAGATCTGATCATTGATGGTGGACAGTGAGAATAAACAATAAGGTTGAGATCATTCACCTGGCAACTCCAATTAGCTCCAAACAGTGCCGACTCAAAGACCCCACTGGAGGTAGAACCTGAATCATGACCAAGCAGCCAAGAAAGATCAGGTACTCAAGCCCAAATTGCATTCAAGACATCTTTGGTTTTATTTGTAAATATGTCTTATCTTATTCTAAGCCTGATAAAAAGTACATTGTTGAAGATTTCATTGGCCACCTGCTAATTGATGAGCCTCAAGAGAGTAAGCCCCAAATTGTAGATCATGTACATACTCATACGCCTGTGCACATCCCAGATGCACCTATAGAAATCCTAGTGAGACATAAGCCTCCTACTTTATCTCCTACTCTTGCTAAAACTTCTGATGGTTGTAAACCTCTTGCTTCACCTCCTATACCTACAAAAATCCCAGACAGATATAGGCCCCTAGATTTTCCTCTTGTTCTCCATGACTTCCCTGCCAATTACACCAATAATCTGCCTAGATTTGATGGAGAGAATGCCAATGTCACTGCTGAAAAACACATCCAGAGGTTTGAAGATTTCCTTGACCTTTATGAGGTTGAAAATGACGATGTCTATATCAGGATGTTTGCCTTATCTTTGCAAGGCAAAGTTAAAAATTGGTTTAAAAATATCCTAGCTGCAAGCATTAACAATTTCCATCAGTTTGTGCAAGTTTTCCTAGATCGATGGGTGATCATGAGAAATATCTTTCTCATCCTAGAAGAACATGACCATTTGAAAAGACAGCCAGGGGAAATAGTACAATAGTTTTCAGCAAGATTCAATAAGGTATACCATGCAATTCCTGTTGATATAAGGCCACCCCCAGGATCATCTCACTTGCATTACCCAGATGCCTTCGATCTTGAGATGACATTCCAATTAAGAGAACGAAACACTGCAACCCTTGAAGAGATGCAAAAGATTGCAGTTGATGTGGAAGCTAACTTGCTGAATAGAAAGGCAAAGTTAAAGGAAGAAGAGAAAGATAGAATAGAAGAGGAACAAATGACATCTTCAGAAGTGAAACTAGATGTTCTGGCAAACACTGTAAGAGAGATGATGAAAAATATTAGCATGAAAGATGAACTTATTGTTTGAAGACCTTATGTTCCATTAGTACCAGAATAGATAAGGATCAATATCCTCAAACACTTTGCATCCCAGCCTTAGTATTTTGAACAACCAATGAATTATTTTGAACAGAAGTTCCAACTCATCTTGTTGAAGAGCCATCAACTGATATGATGTGCATGTTTGATGACTTTTATTACTGGGATAATATACCCTAGTGTGATTAGTATGATGAGGATCATGAGGCTGAAATATATGTTGTCTGTTCAAAGCAACCAACAACATGTCATTGGCAAGAAGAATATAAGTTACAACTCAGATATGACAATCAATCTCTACCCAACAATCATGACAACGATGAGGAAAATGCATAAAATTCAGAGTAAGGGAAAAATATTTGCCCTTATGTTTCTCATCTTTTCAATTTCTGAAAAGAAACTCTAGGCAAGTTGTAAATAGTGAAGAATTTTTTTTTTATGATGAGTTAGTAAAGGACGTCATTGATGACATGGGACCTGTTTTAGACCCAAAATCACAGTCACTGATTTCCCTTGATTTTCAAAGTAAAGATGGAAGTCCAGAGATTGAAACAAGATTTGAAACAACAGAATGTAATTCTGTCCCATTAGATTATAATTCATTTCAAATTTTGAAGGAGACTCTTGAAAAAGTGTTGAAGAATAAATACATAAAAAGTCAGGAAATTTCATTTGAATCAATGCGGCAATCTTGTCAGTCTTTTCAGGATCCAATAGCTGATCGGTTGGATGACCTGTGTGGTCAAAATCATTCTTCATTCCCCAGTCACGAGCTGAAAAGTTGTTATGATATTGGCATGATCAAGCAATCAACTATAGGGGTGTGTTCAATAGAAGTATCATTTCAGAACCCACCAGAACATTTGCAGCCATGTCAGGAAGTGCATGAAGATGAAAATAGCACAACTATAGCATCAAATCATGAAGTTGATTTGGTTAAGTTTGAATATCAAGGAACATGTCAGTTCTACCTTGATCCTATAGTCACCTATATGGAGAAATTTTTCACCGAAGAGCCCCAATCTATCTCTGTGATTACTTTAGTTCTTCAGGATTGTCAAGGTCTCTGTTGTAAAGACCAATCATGTTTTCAGCAGTGGCCACTACACTTTTCAGTTTTGAATCCATGGAAAAAAGGTCAAGTTGCCTTTTTGACTGTGCTAATAGGCAGTCAAGAAGTCCACTGGTCTCAACAGCTACTTGATTGGCTTCATTGGCATTTTTGTATTATTTGATTTAGCATGATTTTCAGCAGTATAGGGTAGGTAGGAGAATGTGAATAAGCTCAACATTTCGAGCATCTCCTTTTTAGCAGTGTTCATTTTGGTTTGGTTTTATTTGAAAGATAAAAACATGTATTGGTTACAGAATAATTTTGGGATCAACCCAATGAATAAAGCATCGGTATACATATTCAGAGTTCAGTGGTTCTTGACACCTCTCAAAAGAGCTACCATCCCCAGGTGGAGCCACTGTTATAACCCTATAATTCATAGGATCATCTGGTCACTAGAACATTTTCACTCTGGATGTATTTTTGGCTTGCAAATAATATTTTATTTCTGCAAATTATTTTCAAGGAAAGGAAAAGAAAAGAAAATTCATGATTTTTGACGTTGAGTGGTGTTTCCTAACCCCATGGTGACAAAATCAAGGGAAGCAGTGCACAAAACCCACAAAAATCATGAAACCTAAGTTTTTTTTGCATTCGCGCCTAGAGAATAAATAACGCACTTAGATCGACAGTTGATTTAGCGGTGCGTAGATCAACGACTGATAGTGGATTCCAGACCCCCTCAACTATTCTGATTTTAATGGTAGGGGGTCTGAAATGCTGATTAACAAGTGCAAACAGATCTATGGTCACCTTGACAGTGTGCAGATAGATGGTCTACAAGAGATTCTGGACCCCCTCGATTGTTCTACCTTTAACGGTGGGGGGGTCCGGAATGAGGCGATTTTTCCTGGCAGGCCCTGTCCCAACGTGTCATCAATCCATTGCATCAGACCTCCTCCGCTCCATACAACTTACTACTTACCACCTTTTGAACTTACCACCATACTGACAATACCATATCACCCCTACCTCATGACATCATCCTCCATTATCCCGACACCCATCCATGCATAAACCAAACTTAGGATAAACAAAAGGAACAATAAATTAATAAGGTTAACAATTAAAATATAATACATATAAAACAATAAAATAAAACAAATTACAACAAACTAACACAAAAAATTAAAACAAAATATAAATAAAACATAAAAATTAAAACATATAATAAACAAAAACAAAAACAAAATAAAAAAATATAGTCCTAAGTTCCTTACCCACTCTCCCGTGCATTTCGGACCCCCCCATCCCCCCCTCACGTCCCATCAGCTCATGGGGGGTCCAATAAGTTGTTTCCTAAAAACCATCCATGAACAGGTGTCAGCTACACATGGCAGCGGACGCCCCCCCAAAAAACCACTTACCACCTCAGGGGGGTTCTGAAATACCACTTATCCCCAACAAAACCGCTTTCGCAGCATTTTCAACCAGTCATCTTCCGACGCATATTTTCGGCTAAAGGAGACATATTTTAAAAAACCGAGAGAGGTTTTTTTTCACCACGAGCTGAAGAAAAAAAACCTCTTCCATATTTTGTAATGGTGCCACAAATTGGGAGAATCAAAGATGTCTTTCAGCCTCATTTTTTGGATTTTTGGTTTTCCTATTACAACCCTGATTTTGCGGGAGCTCTTACGACGAGATGGAGGCGAATTTGGCGAAACCAAAGGATTTTTTTGTCCATAACATGCCCATATACGATAAAATACTTCAGTTGTTTCCCAAGTTTCAACATTGAAGAGAAACAAATGTCTGTGTGGACCCCTTGTTCGCAGAAATTCATCTCGTCTTTCATGGTGGACAGTTCAAGATTTTTGGGGATTTGTTGCTATTTTTGGCCAAGGCGGTTGAATCCGAATTCCAAAACTTGTTGGGGGATCTCTCCTATTTATTTATGTGAGTTTAATGTAAAAGGGTTGATGATTGAGCTCTGGATTCATGCCCCACGGGGGATACATTGTAATTTTCTAGATGATTTTCCAGAAATAAAATTTGTAGATGCAAGATTCTTTTGTTAGACTCATTGGTGATGTTTTTCCTCTCTGGGTAACTGTCTTCTTACTATGTAAATCCATTTTATGTTTTCCCTGATCCAATCATTGAAATAAATATTACAAAAAAAACTTGTTTTTTGGACTCTGTTTCTGGTCTTTTAATGGTCTGCATGTTTTCGTCTGAAGTTGAGCATAGGAATTCTTATATGCTCCTCTGATTGGTGGATTTTCCCTTCTTTTCCTCTCCTCCACTTTCATTTAATTCAATTTGATCCAGCATTATTTCTATCCTGCCCTATGGTTACAATCTTTACATCTGAGATGGATCCATTTCCAGAAAGGTAGACCCCATGGCCCAATGAAAATTCAAGTTTTCAATCTCCCAAACACCTCAAATCTAAAAATCCAAACTCTCAACTAATTAGCTAGCCTAATATCTATTCAAACAAATCTATATCAAAGAGAGAGATCCCTCTTTGAGTCTTGGAGGGCTAGATCCAAGACTCAAAGTGGTTTTGATTTTGCCTCTGTGACTGCCTCTACAGCCTTGGGAAAATTACAGAGTGATAACAACAATAATACATGATTTCTATTAAAGAAATAAATGTACAGAGACTATAAAAACACAGAGTGAAAGACTCGCTAGAATGGTGGCAGCTTATCTCTGAGAAGAGATGTGATGGCTACTCGCATTCACAATAAGATGATTATAATGAGGCTCTGAAGGAATTTTTACAATAAAAATGAATTCCAAAAACCTAGACATCCAAAAACCTAACCCTAGGAGATGAAGCACCAAAAGTCATGTGGGCCTCATTGTGGTATGTTAGTACATTAAATTCCCGGGGTCGTAACTTTTGCATATGATCCTTGTTTAGTGCGCATGATAGCTCTTTGGAAAGGTATTGATGATGCAATTCATTTAGGGGGATAAATTAGAGCCTAGAGATATCATTGAGGTTCTTGATTGTGAAAAAACGTCATTTAGGCCCTCAAACTAGCCCTCGAAGTTAAAAACTACTAAAAATAGTAAATTGCCAAAATTGTCAGAAAAATGTTTTGAGCCAATTGGAAATGGTGGGTGGCCACCGATATCCACCTAGATCAATCTTCCCTCCTTAGGGAGAAATGGTCTCCATTGCATTGATTTCCCAGGGGAGAGGCAAAAGCATTTGTTGAATCTGCATCTTGATGAGTTGCTTTCCTTGTTGGAGAAGTTGTGTTTCTTAGCTTGTTGAAGGCTTTCATGAACCTATGGATGGAACGGTTGGACATTTTTAACTAGTATGGATACATGAGATGACTATTTGAAGAATAAATCCTTGCATTTTGCTTCAATCTTGTCGACCTGCTTATGTTGGACAGAAGGTGCTTGGACTGAGGATGCAGTGGTTGCAGTGTTCTTTTGTTCACCTTTTGAACAGATTGTGAAGAAGATGAATTTTGTAGTATGAGATACTACCTTGCGACAATTTTTAGGTGGGACAAGAGTGTGAATTACCTCTGGTATCCTGTAGAGATGACCCCCAGAGTAACATTGACACTACGGGGTTGAAACTCATAGATAGCATGGTGCTTCCACATATATGGTTGGCTTAAGAGAACATCACAGACATACAATAGGGAAATATCACATAATACCTCATCCTTGAAGGGTTGGATGTCATATGACAATCGACACTCTTGGATGACACGAAGATCATGTCCCTAGAGAAGCCACCCGATGTTGTATGGTTGCATGTGTGGTGTTGTCGACAATCCCAACTATTTGATGACTTATGCTGAGATGAGGTTCTTATAGATTCTGCTATCAACAATAAAATGCAGTGGGGTCCCTTTCACCCACATATGTGAATGAAAAAGGTGCTCCCCCTCTTCAGGATCTGTTAGTTCTTCTAGTTGAATTATTTTTGTCGCAACAGTAGCAGTGGGGTCTACGTCAATGATCTATATTTTCCCATTATTTTCTTAATCGGATTATGAATCTGGTTTCGGCTCCTTTTCTTTGATCTCAGCCACCAATGATTGTATTTAGCTAGATTCATCAGTGTTGTGCTAGGGGATTTTGTGGAAATTGCACCACTTTCCAGTGTCCTTCTTCGTCTTTCTGATACCCTTTTTTTCCTGTGTCTTGGACTAGTTTTTTGAAGGCCATTTGTTAGGGTTGTCTTTACCATACTTTGGTTGTTGCATATTTGTAGACCCGAACTCCCTCTTTTTATGGTGCTTAAATTTATTCTCGATTCTAACTGCATATCGATAAGCAACACCTAGTGACGATATGTCCAGAAAATCCATTTCATTTTGGATGTATATGTGTAGATCCCCATGGTATTTCAGAACCAAATGTCGCTTGAAGTCTTAGATACCCATCTTGGTGCACTAGGTATGGAAATTATTTTTGAAATCCATCACTATTTGGCCCCTCTTTTGCAGCAATGTGGTCCATCTCATGTAGTGGTCATCATAGTTTGCAACAGGATAATATTGTTTCTTAACCGCATCCACAAAACAATCCCAAGTGGACTCGGCCCCATATATTCCAGACTCCTCTGTGGAACTTTGCTCCCAGTAAGTTTCCCACCAATGTTTGACATGGGGGAGAGGCTTAATGAGTGTGAAGGTGATATTTTCCTTGTCGGAGAAATTATGAATAGAGAAATAACCTTCTAGCAAATTTAACCGTTTTTCTAGGGCATATGCATCTATCTTTCCTTCAAATATGGGAATATAAAAATTAACTTGTACCTTGAAAGGTGAGGTTCCTCCAAAGTTGTCACTTGATGAAGACACATTGGTTGTTATCGACATGTGTTGAAGGATGTGGGAAAAATTATCCATCATTTCATCCCTCTCTCGTGTGAGAGCTTGCTCAAGAAATAGATTAATAGAATCTTATGCTCCATCGTTTTTATTTTCTTTCGCCATTGTAATACCCTTGTTTCCCTGAGCTTGCAATAAATCATTTATCATCATCACCATTTTGTGACATGGGAACAATGTAAACATGTTATTGTTTAAATTTCCAATAACTGACTGTGGGGGTGAAGCCTTGAATTACTAGCCATGATATCACTAGAGGAAAGAATGGGAAAATTGTGGAGATGCTTCATTATGTTAAAATGACCTGAATTTATCCTTGCTGAAATAATAAACCTCCTTTGGATCCAAAGGACAGGAATCAATTAATGAGGAGAAGGACAAGTGATTGAACAATCAACCACCCGCATGAATGGAAGCATGGTCTAGCTAAGGAGACAACAAGATGTAATCCTAAAGTACCACAGGGACCTGCAGGCCCAGGATGACATGAGTTTCCTTCTGAGATAAGTAACATGATAGGTGGGAGAACCCTCCCAAGGAAGGGTTTGCATGAAAGGAATACACGTGCAGAAAAGAGAGAAAAAAGAGGATAACCTTCCAGAGAGGAGGGCGTGCAAGATACACGCACAAACAATCGAAGAGAGGTGCGTGAGGCTCTACGGAGAACAAGGGAGACACCATAAAAGAGAGCATGCATAGAGGGAAAGACGTGACCTATATATGTAGAATAAAAGAGGAATACCACAAGATTCATGCAGAGGAAGCATCTGAGAAACCTCGCAGGGCAGTTGTGACAGAAAGAGGGAGAACCTCTGAGAAATTCCAAGAATTCCCTAGCGATATCATGGCTTGGGATGGGGGTGGCTAGAGTTATAAGAGTAAATTCCTCTGAGCCTATGGTTGGGTGGAAAGGAGAACACCCACAGTCCGTTAGTTGGCTACAACATGTAATAGAAAAGTATTTATTGCACCTTGTGCACTTGAATTTAAATGCATGACTGAATGTCTATGTTTGTGACTAAGACTTACATTGTTTGAATTAAAATAAACATTCTTATCGTTCCTCTGTAAATTTTTATATTAAAACGGTTGTAAGGTGGCAAGGTTGGCCTCTGGACTAGTGGGAAATTTTCCAAGGCGTTTTCCCAAGGAACAATCTCACGGTCTTGGAGATGGAACAAAGTCTATGGGACTGATCCAACCTTGTTGATCCTTCGAATATACCTCTTTCCTGACTTAGAACTTAAGATCTGTGAATGGAAGGTGTTTCCTTCAAACCAAAATTCTAAGAGGCCATAGGCATTTTCCCACGGCCTAGACCAAATCTCGGCTAAGATTCAAGCTTACAACCCAAGACTCATTAGAGGGTCCATATGACAAGGGTTTGGGAACCCTGGGCTAGATCAAAAGGAGCTAGGCATTTCTAGCTTTGGAACTCTGAAAGTTCGGAGCTCTAGGATATTGTGATCTTAACCAAATATTGGCCAAGAGGTAGGAGTGTATCCCATGGGGCTTGACAACCTCCATATAACCAATACCTAGGAATCTTGGGTCAAGTTCAGAAGGAGTTAAGTGTTCGGAAGGAACTCCGGGGGAATAAGTATTGTGAAGCCCAAATTACGTCGAAGGTGACCTATCGAGTTGGTAGCCTAATGGTGGACTGATAGTTGGAATTCATTCCCCCATTACCATGGGACTCATCCCCACATTAAACCTCGATCCATGTTGATGATTGCAGCTATGTGCGACATTCTCTAACTTACAAACCTATGAGATGTGGATCATTGCAACTATGTGAGTCTTTCTCCATCTTACAAACCTGAGAGAAAGCCCCTAATAAGGGTATGTGGTTCCTGCCTGAGATAGAGATGGAATGTAGATATGACCTCCTCCATTGAGAGAGTTGAGAAGAAATTCATATGATTATCCATTGGGAAAGGTGATCTGTTGAGTTAGATGTGCCTGTGGCTGAGCACGAGGTGAACATGTGAAATACCAAAGTGTTGGGTGCGTCATCATGTGAACAGAAATGAAGATAATGTATTAGCCTCCTATGAGCAACAGAGTTGACGAGAAACTCCAGATGATTCTCATGTATGAGGTAGTGGGAAAGAAGATCTATAGACTGGACGTTCATGTGGATGAGCACAGGTGAATGTGTGAAGATCTAGTTCTTCTGTGTAATGTAGTGAGCCAGAGATATGGACATCCCTATGGATGTTCCCCTAGTGGATGAGAACTAGTGGGTGTATCATATCCTTTGCTATATTGTACAATATTCATACCTTCCTGTAACCCTAATTGTAATGTAAAGGGTATAGGTCAGCCCCACCTTAATGTAACTAGTAATTAATATAAAAGATAATTAATCTGGTTAATATTAATTATATTTTAAGCTAGTGAGTTCAACCCTATTGTGCCAATAGACACTTATGTTGACAGGTTTAGGTTAGTATAAGTAAAGGTAAATTCTCCATTGAGAAAACATATCTTCCATGTGAGTTTGGAAATTTCAGCAAGTACACTTTCTTGGGATAAGTGTGCACCTCTCTTGGGCTCTAGTCTTCTAGGGTTTGAGCACCCTCTTGTGTGCTAGGGTTTATCTTGTTGGTGAAGGTATTTCTCTTGAAGAATATAGAAAATGATTTGGATGGGTTTTCTTCCCTTGTTGAGAAGGGTTTCCCAGGATACTTCTTCTGTTCTTGTGCATGGTGCTTCTTCTTGTGATCTTGATTGCTGCAACATTTATGGTTATGGTTAAATTCTAAAAATGGAATGAACTTCATGCTTAAACAAGATTATTTAAAAATCAACATGGTTTCAGAGCATAGGTCTTGAATAACCCATTGCACAAGCTACAATATTTTACAAGTCATCCAACCTCTTCTGCAGAACCATACGACCCTCCTAGGGTTTCCAGAAAATTCGTACGACCCTTTTCTTTGAGTGTTTCAACACTTGGAAATTGGAAGTTGGGGATAAAATTACCATAGGAGTGTACGACCTCCTTCAAACACACCTCCAACAAGATTCATATTGCATTTCCGATCATTTTGACTTTTTTTCTCTAGGGTTTCGCTAATTTCTGCAGAAACTTCAGAATTAGGGTTTCTGAAATTCCTTGAAGGACCTCTTCAGCTCACCATTGTTCTCCTATCTTGCAAAGGATTTTTTTTTGCATCCATAAGTCCAAATAAACCTAAACATTCTAGCCTATCCTAACCATTAGGTTTACTAACCAAGTTGACAAGGGTTTGTGAAGAATCCAAAAATGATCAAAATCATAATGGGAGGAAATCTTGATGGTTCAAGCAAACTCAATTCCTGGAAGACAAGACTTCAAAGGAAGAATTATTGTGGGTGATACAAAAAGGTGTCACTGTGACATACCTCCTTCATGAATATGTCATAGGACATGGATCAATCATGTTCCATTGGAGAAATCATATTAGCACCCTCAGGTATGCACTTGTATATACATTAATTGCATCATTATCATGAGGGTAATTGCAAGACGAAGGAACCTTTTGCTAAAGCCTTGGATCTAGAGGGATCTCAGCGCATTCAGAGGAACAACGCACTGGAAGTTAAGACTCCAGGTTTGATTATTGTAATTTTAATTCCTCTAACCTATATTTCTAAAGTTTGCTACATTACAAGTAGTTGTTGTAGCTGTGACAACAATCCTTAAATTGTTTTGATTCTAGGGATGCACTCATTATTCTCCTTTAGGAGATATTCTTGTTTTGTTTCCTCTTGTTTTCTTGTTCCATACAGGTTAAGATCAAAGGAATATGTTTATCCTTTAGAGGGAGCCACTTGAATCAGAGGGAGTCAAAACTATTTGAGAAAGAGGAATAATAGAACCATCATTGGGGGAACAAAAGAAATAACACATGATCAGAATCCTTCTATGATTCTATGGGCATAAAGCATGCATGACACAATATATTTTCAGAACAAGAGTCTTCACTAGACTTTGAAAAACATAACTCCCAAAGAAGTCTTCATCGGAATGAAGCCTGATATTGAACACTTCAGGTTATTTGGGTTCCAAGTGTATTTTTATGTACCCAAAGAGAAGAAGTTCAATCTAAATCCTTTATAAATAAAGGATACAGTGAATCTTCAAAGACATTCAATATCGACATCCTTGGTCAGAGAAAGATCGAGACAAGTAGAGACGTTTTCCTTGAAAAGAGATAGTCTTTCAAATATCCAAAGAATCTTAGATGGAGATTAACAGTAAGACAATACCTTCTCCCCCTTCAATAGTTCAAAGGGAGACAAACATTATTCTATTTGATCCAGTTTCTCCAGTTGATATGTTTAGAGATATTTCAATAGGGAATAAAAGGCCTACCTAGACTCACTCTGCAATATGTAGAGAAACATACAAGCCTCTCAAGGCATATCCCGAGAAATGAACAAGAGAATAGGGATGGAAAGATGCCATAACAGAAGAATACCAGTATATCTTAAAGAAAGATGTATAATATGAACTAGAAGGGAAGTTTGTGGTAACTTCCAAGTGGATCTATAAGATCAAGCATGCAACTGATGGAAGTGTCGAGAAATAAAAAATGAGATCTATAGCCAGAGGTTTCTCACAAACAGAGGGATTTGTTTATGATGAGACACTTGATCCAGTAAACCCGATACACTTCCATCCATACTGCCATCCATGTGTTGGAAAATATATCATATAGATAGTTTTTTTATGATTTTGGATTACATCAAGAATGTTGCTAATCCAAACCTATATTATTACAGTGTTGGTGACAAAATCCTAATTTTGGTGACTTATTCAGAAAGCCTTGTTTTTGGATACAAGTAATCCTTGACTTATGAATTCGAGATGAATAATTTAAGTAGGATGCACTACTTCTTGGGACAAGAAGTATGACAAAGAACCGATGAGATTTTCCCGAGTCAAGGAAAATATACAGTGAAAATATTAAAGAAGTTCAGTATGACAATACAAAATCCACCGTGATGGATTTAAAGAAAAAGATTGATGATGATTCAAAGAAGACTGATACATAGTTGATTGGATCATTGATGTATCTAGTTAACACTAGACTTGATTCATGCATTGTAGTGAATGTTCTTAGTCATTTCATGAGTCAACTGAGACAGACTCACTAGACAACAACAAAACATGTATTGAGATATATATGAGGCATAGTTGGATATGGTTGATATATGCCTCTAGTGTGAACTTGAGTTTGCAGGATATGTCGATTCAGATTGAGAAGAAAGTACAGTGGACCAAAAGAACACATTCAGTTGTTGTTCTACCATGAATTTTTCCATGGTTTCCTGATGTAGCAGGAAACAAAACTCTGTGGCCTTGAGAACCATAGAGGCAGAGTATATAGCATTGATTGTGCAAAGAAATATGGATTCACAAGCTTCTGACAGATTTACTTGACCATGAGATGGATCCTATGATGGTAACCAAGAGACGTGTGTAAAGATCCTTGAGAACCCGATGTTTCTTGATGGATCAAAACATAATGAGATGAAATATCCTTATATCAGAGATATGATGCAGAGGAAAATCGTACACATGCAATACCTTCCTACACATAAGAAGATTGCAGACATCTTCACCAAACTAACTTGGTGAATAATGCCTTACTAGTTGAGAGGGAGTATTGATGACTCCAGGCAAGACAAAATTCAGAGTGCATCCATGTGAGACTTGGAATGATGATGAATGTTAGACAACTGAGAGGGCCCAGGGGGGGGGGGTGAATCAATTGTTACCGTGCTTAAACAATTATACCCATTTTAAACTCATTACAGAACACTCAATGATGATCACAATAATTCAGGGAATTAAGCAATAGAGTATTCAACATAAATCACACACATGAAGTATATGGAAACATATATTCTCGAGGAAACCCATAAAGGGAGAAAACCTCTTCTTCTTAATATTATAAGTAGTCTTTATTTTCTGTACATTATAATTCTTACGAACACAAACTCTTTATGAGGATATTGCCTCTGTTTTACAAGTTGCAACTTGTTGGGAGAACCAACTCTCTGGTTTCTCTATCCCTGAGTGTTTCAGCACCAACTGGATGGAAGCACCAACTTCCAGTCACACAAGAACCAACCTGTATAACAAAGAACAATGGTTCTCCCCTGCACCACCCTACCACCCTGGTTTTTCTGGTTGCAACCAGATCGAAGCTACAACTCCTTGTGTTCAAGCACACACTTGAAACTCTAAGGACAACAATCCTCCCTAGAACCACCCTACCACCCTAGTTTCTAAAAACATTTCTTGAATAATACTTTACAACAATACATACATATCAAAGATTTCCACTTCTTTCATATTATGCAATTCTCCTCTGCTTCTGTCTATTCATGATTGGCTCCACTTGTTGTCTCTTTCCATCTATTCTTCCTATGTTCTTCTCATGCTCCTAGGTTCTCATACAGTCTGCTCATTTCACCATTTCTTCTCTGTCAAACTTATATTCTACATCTTTGCATTTTCCCCCTTTGTTCATGATGTCATGTTTATTACATACAGTTCAACTTGTTTTACCAAGAAACAACAACCACTCTCTATCATGACATTTTTCTTTTATTCTTGCTCTCATCATCCATTACACTCTGCGTCTCCAATGCTCAAGTCAGGAATCTCAAAAAAGCGCAGGAACTGTTGTTCCAGAGTTTGTGTTTTAAGGCTATAAAACACACCGTCTAGGCATCCAAATATGATAATGTTTATAAAACTAAGAACAAAGAAGACTAGATCAGAATCAGTTTCTCAATTGTCTCTGTCTTTCTTCCCTTTGTTCTT
>ML782788.1:461486-486571 GCA_009831015.1 Picea engelmannii
CGAACTCCGATATCCCGATATGTTTTAAAATTCTTAAGTTTTGTCATTTAAGTTCATTTTTTTATATTATTCGGAAAAGTATTTGGGCATTCATTGATTAATTTTCAACCATCTTTTTCCCGAAATAAACCCCAAGTGTATTTCAGATTCATTAAGTATGAAAATTTTTGTCTTATAACGATTTTAAATGGTGCAAAGACTCCAGGATATCAAACATTTTGTTCTTAAAGTAAAAATTTAAGTTCTGTTTCAACAGGAACCATGATTCCAACGCTCAGGAACAATGATTCAGTTAGTGTAATTGAATCGTAACTGATCAAGAAACCATGAAGTGAAACAACAACCCTTCGATTATATTGTCTACTTAATATGCGTCGTTGGATTATACACATAGAGGCCTTTTGATTTTTCAATGTGTAACCTTTGAAGTGGAGCCTGGCAGCGCTAGCTCCTTCCCCTATATTATGTTGATGTAACCTTGGGCGTTGATCTCATGTGACCATGCGATTGTGGGCGCGGCCAAAGGTGGTTTGAGGGAAACCTACTTTTCTCCTCGCAATTCACTACAAAGCTCCACGTATGCCTTTGGCGATACCGTGGTTTTGATTGTGGCCCGCTCAAGAAAAATTAACACCTAGGCATGTTCTGATCCTGCAATTGAGCACGACCATTGATCTCCAATCCCTTGGTGATGCCTCTTGATCAATGACTGTTATCTGTCTTCCTTTCCTACCTTCTTTCCTCCATCCACGCGGGATCCCAGATCTCCACGATTTGTCGACACGTAGCTTCCTTCCAAATCAACGACTACGATTGATTCCGGCCTTCCGGTCTTCAGGAGTTTCAACTCTCAAATCTCGCTTTTCCCATATGACAATATTTAGGAGTGGAAGATCTATTGACACCTGTCTCCCTAAATATACGATCATGATCTCCTCCACAAGTCCATCCTTTAGAACTTTCAATTCTCAAACTCTCGTTTCTTCTGTACAACAATCTTCTAGAGTTGATGATCTTTAGACACCTGTCCTCCTTAATCGTCGGCTCTACCTTTACTTCAGGGATTTTACCTGTCAACTAGATCAATGGTCCTATGTCCCCTTTCTTGATCAACGATAGAGATTTTCTTCGCTAGTCTGGGCTTCGAAAATTTCAAAACTCAAACTGACGCTCTAGATCATACGACCGAGATTCAATTCAGACAATTTGACGATTGATATCTACTTCGGATGATCCAGTGGTCAAGAATGTATTTCAGCTCTCCGATGCTCTGACTCTCTGGGATTCAGGTATTTCAAATCTCAACTTCACTTTCTTCACTTTCTCCCAGATTGTTTTTCCCCGAACTACACAGATTTATGCCACACGTCCTTCCGACAATCGACGACCTGTATCTTCTTCGGCCCTCGGGTCTTCGGTGATCTCGTTTCCTTCCCAAACAAAAACTCTCGAAGTGATTCACTCCAGAGTTGTGGATCATTCACCACCTATCAGTATCGACAATGGATGGTCCTTGCTTACTTCGAGACTTTGACAAGTCCGCTCTCCTACGCTCATCCAAAGGCTTAACCTTTGTGCATTTATCTCTGGATCCAATGAATGTTGATCCAAGAGATCAGATATATAATTTTCCTGAATCTAACTATTGTCCTAACTCCCGAAATGTATCTTAGATCGACGACTGAGAGCGACTTCGGACCTTCGTCCTTCGGATTTTAGGACTTTTGAAATTTGTTGGTGATGACACTCTCGAATTAGATATCCAAGAGTGACGTAGCTTGCTTATGTCACTTGTTGACATGGAATGAGCCAATTTCCTCTTGAAACTTGTCATCATCTGATTATGCCATGTGTACTTGCTAACGTGGTCTGCCAACTTGGTCTGCCACATGTCCTTGTAGATGTGGTCTGCTGACATGGTTCTCCCTGATCTAACGGTCATCGCATTTTCTCTATATCTGATGGTCCTTATTCATTTCGTATTTTGAGCTTCAGTTAATTCGACTTTCAAGTTGCCAATTTTTTTGAAGTGAGATTCCCTAAACAGTAACCTCCTCGCAACTTTTGATGTGAATCAAATGTTGTTCGTCGATCATGTTCTTATATCGATGGCTTGATATATCTTTGGTCCTGATCTTCTATCTTATCTTGTCCTTCCACTTATAATGAGCCAACATTTGTCGGCTATTCGATTGATCGTCCTTTGGATCGGTGATCCAACGACCATTGTCGTGCTTCCTCCTGATCTTTCTTGCCTGCTTCTCCCCCTTCTATTCTTTCCATATATGAAAAGAACACTCTTCCTGTAAACATGCCAACAATATCCCTCTTTGGCATTGATGGAAACCCTGAAAGGCTACATTGTTCTGCTTAGACCTCCAACTGTAGCATCCAGACCACACCTTTTCTCCCCCTTTGACATCAATGTCAAAGAAAACATGCTCCCCTTGAGTTGTTGCAGTACTTTTTAGAGGTATCAGATATTCAACCAACACATACTCCCCCTGACAGGATGGAATATCTTAGGTGAGAGAAGGGATGAGACCTAGCTTCTGACATAGATATTCACATGGTGTCTTGGCTAGGGGTTTAGTAAATATGTATGCAACTTGTTATGTAGAAGGAATATAATTCAACTAAACATATCTATTTGTAACCTTCTCTTTGAGAAAATGATACTTTATCGGTATATTCTTCATATTTGAATGGAGAAAAGGATTCTTCGAGACACTAATGGAACTGGTGTTATCACAGTGAAGTGGAATGGGATCAGTATAAGTTACCTTCAAATCTGCAAGAGTTTGTATCATCCATAAGATCTAAGTGCAACAAGTAGCAACACCAATGTACTCTACCTCTGTATTTGATAATGAAATAGATCCCTGCTTCTTACTAAGACATGCTACTAATGAAACACCTAAGAATAATGCACCTCCACTGGTGCTCTTTCTCTCATCCAAATAGTTTTTCCAATCAACATCTGAATATGCAGTTAATTAAAAATTATGATTTTTAGGATACCAGAGACCATAAATCATTGTACCCTTCAAATATTTGAATATCCTTTTGACAGTTGCTAAATGACTTTGTTTAGGAGAAGAATGATAATGACCTACCATTCCAACAACTTGCATTATATCAGAAAGGGATGTTGTGATGTACAGAAGATTGTCTATCATTGATCGATATGTTCTTTGATCAACATTAGGTGAAATATTATCTTTACTAATCTTGCAACCAACCACCATAGGTGTTCTCACAGGTGTAGAATATTCCATCTGAAACGTCTTAAACATCTCTTTCAAATGCTTTTCTTGAGAGATTAATATCCCTACAAAACTCTGATTGATTCATAAACCAAGAAAATATGACAGTTCTCCTATCATGGACATCTCAAACTCAGTATTCATTGAATTAGAAAACCATTGAACTGAAGGGTCATTATTGCATCCAAAAATAATGTCATCTTGATCTAGGTGGATATCAATGGCCACCCACCCTTTCCAACTGGATTTTTGGCACAGGGGTAGACCCGAGGTTCACTCTAAGAGCGCACCAACAAGCCCAAGCTACTGGCCCTTTCGGAAGCACCTGCGAAGCAGATGCTGTCTCACCCGAAGAAGCTATGAGGGGGTTGCAAGACATAGATTTCTAGAACCAAGGGAATGTCAAGTGGATCTAATATATTAGTAACACAAGATGCATCTATCACTCAACAAGCTAGATCTATCCTTCATAGATATAGATCTGTTCTAATACAATAAATCAGAGAACAACATAATAGCGACAGAGATCAAAGAATCAATCATACACACAACAACATATGTACGTGGTTCACCCTCTCTCTAGGGCTACGTCCACAGAACTATGATTATGATTTATTAAGGTAAAGCATACAATTCTTGTCTACACTCTCAACTAGCAGATCTTCTCTCTTCTCCCTCTTTTTCTCCCCTTCTTGTGCACCCATCTGCAGGACTGATCTTCACACATAGCTGAAGATATTACAATATCTAAAGGCTCTCTCTCTCAGCACTTCTTGCTCACAATACAATAATCTCTCAGACAATAATAGTGTTATATCAACAATAATATCGTACCAACTTGTACTGACTCATACCCCCCCAACCTAGGTCCTCTTGACCTTTATTTATACATTACAATACCTCACCAATAGCCTTAGGAAGAAGCCTAGGTGCCAAAACCCTAAATATCAAAACCCTAGGTGTCTAAAACCCTATGTCAACTTGACCCGCTTTTCCCGAGCTTCGTCGACCTGTATTTCCTTTCTTCCTGCGCAGTACTAGTGATGGATTTTTCTTCTTGTTGAGCTGTCCTCGATCCATCTTCCTTGCTTTTCTGTCATCCTTGATCCTCTCATCCAACGGATTTATTTTCCGAACTTCACTCCATATTTTCTGCTCTTTTTCTTTCTTCGACCCAGTTACAGTCACTGTGTCTCCCACAAAGTTCACTTTTTACCTTTTCTTCCTTATTCTTCGCTTCCTTCCATAACCAAGGGCCAACAGGCCCCTAACACTCACCTGTGACTCATCCCAAGGAACTTTGGATTTGATCCTTCTGTTTTTCTTCTACTTTGGACTACGTAAGGCAGCCTTGGTTTCTTCTTTATGCCTCCTCTCCCTCCTTGTGCAGACTGTCTTTTCTGTGTCTAGTACCTAGTTTCAACTACACTTGGTACCTAGACCCTTTTCCTGTTGTTTTTACTGAGAGATGCAAGGCAGTTAGTTTTCATAGTACAACTCAAGCTGACTTGCCTTCACCAATCCTTCCTTCCATTCTCCCTTCAATGTTTTCAGTTGTGTAGCTCCTCCTTCTGTAACATAAGCGATCTCATATGGTCCAAGCCAATGCATTCTGAACTTCCCTGGGTGTCTTATAAACTTACTGTCATACACCAGTACTAAATCACCTTGCGTGAGTGCCTTCTTCTTCTTGTTCCTGTCATGATATGCCTTCTCTCATTCCTTCTGAACCTACTGGTGGAATCCTGCAATGAATCTGTCTTCTTCCAGTTCAACTAGCTGTGCAAGCCTCTTGCGAACAACACAAGTATGGGCCATGTCTATAAATGTAGCAATCCTTAAGCTTGGTACCAAGTATTCCATCGAGACAACATCTTCGAGGCCATAAACCAATTTGAAAGGGGTCTGCATTATTAATTTCTTGCAAGTGGTTCGATAGGCCCATAGTACGACAGGCACCTTTAGATCCCAGTCATCCCTATTCACACTGCAAATTTTCATCAAGGTTGTCTCCAATATATTGTTGAATGATTCAACTGTCCCATTTTCTTGTGGATGGTAAGGTGTACTCTTATGATGGTGGACTGAAAATTCTTCAGTCAGGGCTTCAACTATCTTGTTGATGAAGTGTGTGCCTTGATCACTCATAAGGATCTTGGGGCATCCAAACCTAGTTATTATGTCATAAAAAATAAATCGTGTAGCTGTAATTGCACTACTGTCCCCGACTGCTCTGGTTTCGGCCCATCTGGTTAAGTATTATGTCGCAGTAATGATATACCTTCCTCCTATGCACTTTCCTGGTGGGTTTATAGGTCCCACGAAGTCAATGGCCCATTTTTCAAATTCTTGTAGGGTCATCTGTGGTGCTAATGGAATTTCATCCCTTCGTGATGGTTTTCCAACTCTCTGGCATACATCACAAGCTCTGGCATAATCTTTAGCATCTTTGTGTAAGGTAGGCCACCAAAGGAAAACTCTCAGAACCTTCTACGCAATTCCTTTCCCTGCATAATGTCCTCCTGCGATGCCTTCATGAGCTTCTGCGAGGATTGATGGTCACTCTGTCTCCATAATGCATCTCCTTAGTATCTCATCAGGTCCCATCTTGTATAATTGACCAACTATCAGTGAAAAGTATGCATCGCGCACCACTAGTTATTTCTTCTAGGGAATTGTAAACTCACTATGTGCCATTCTTGTTGACAGGAACTAGACAATGTCTGTGAAGTGGTCATCAATCTTTCTAATGGAGAGCAGTTGTGCATCCGATAGTGTATCCTCCAAACTAGTGGGTTCTTCTCCATGTTATAACCTCGACAAGTGGTCAGGGTCCTTGTTCATTCTTCCTATCTTAACTATGATTTCAAAACCATATTCTTGAAATAGTAGAATCCATCTGCATATTCGCCCCCCTAACACTGGATTTTTGACCAAGTATTTCAGCACAAAGTGATCTATAAACAGTTTGAAGTGGCCTCCCAACAAGTAGTGGTGGAATTTTTGCAGCGCATACACCATGGCTAATCCTTCTCTTTCTATAGTGGTGTAGTTAATATCAGTTGTAGATAGATTCCTACTAGCAAAAGATAACAGGTGGTTGATATCCCCTTCTCCCGATTGTGCCAGTACTACTCCTAGTGAAATAGAAGACGCATCGACATGCACATGAAACTCCTTGTTCCAATATGGAAAGACTAGAATGGGCGTAGTGACCATCTTTTGTTTCAGCGTGTCGAAGCTTTGTTGGCATTCGTCTGTCCATCCAAACTAACAATCCTTCTTCAACAGCTTCTCCATCGGTACTGTGATTTGGGCGTAGCCTTTAATGAATTTCTTGTAATAGCCGGTATGTCCTAGCGCACTACGCAATTGTTTGACTGATGTAGGAGGTGGCAGATCAACTATAATTGCAATTTTAGATGGATCAACCAACAATCCCTGCTTGCATACAATATGGCCTAATAATACTCCAAATGGTGAGAAGAAGATGCACTTCTTCATATTCAAAGCAATTTTGCCTAATAATACTCCAAATGGTGAGAAGAAGATGCACTTCTTCATATTCAAAGCAATTTTACATTGCCTGCATTTATCCAACATTAGTCTTAGACATTCAATGTGATTTTTCAACAAACTAAACACAGTCCAGTCATCAAAATATGCTTCTAGAAATTTATGCAAAAATTCTTTGAACGCTTCGACCAACACCCTAGAAAAGATGGTTGGGGCATTCTTCAGTCCAAATGGCATCACTGTATATTGGTAGGATCCCCATTATGTGGCAAACATGGTCTTTTGGTTGTCCTCCTTAGCAATCCAGATCTGATGGTATCTTGAAAATCCATCTGTAAAAGAATATACCTCTTGGCCTCCCACATTGTCTAATACTTCATCAGTGAAGGGTGTAGGGAAAGGGTCATGTAGACAGGCATAATTCAACTTCCTGAGGTCCACACATATCCTAATTTCTCCTGTCTTCTTGTATTGTACCACCATAGGGCTGATCCACTCTGATTCTTCGCCATGTTCAATAATCCTTGCTTCCAGCATTCTATCAAGCTCAATCTTCACTTTTTCCTTGTATTTCAGATTCAATATGTAGGGTCTTTGCTTGACGGGTATCACACCTGGTTTCAAAGGTATCCTCATCTCTCCCATAGGTCCTTTGATACCCTTCGTATCAATGAAATTGGTCGGAAACAAGTCCTAATATTCGTGCAACAATTTTGTAATCTTGTCAATGGTAGAAGCATCCCAATAATCTTCGACATTGGCAAGCTTTGGTGTCTCCTCTGTTCCAATATTGAACTTTTTTATCTTGATTATCTGACCAATAAATGGTAGCTCAACTCTTGGTCCCTCCACATCTCTTTGGCCTTCTGTTTCAGTGATGTTCACCTTCCTCGGATCACCATCGTCATCAGCATTGATGTTGTAGCAACTTTGCAATTTCTGGAGAGGCGCAGTCCATTCGTCCTCTTCTTGTTCCATAGGGAGGTTGGATGCCTCCTCGAATACCTTTTGTCTCACAGTATACAATGCCTAGTGTACTGAAGGATATTCACTTTCAAATGAAAAGGTGGTGAAAAAATTCAGAATCATACCTTTCCAATCTGTAGTGACGAGGTGCAGCTCCGCTTGAAGGTACCAGTTCATAGGGGTTGTGTCCAGCGTGTTAATGAATCTGTGCACCCATTGTTCTTGAGGAATGTCACTCCATGACTCTTTACAACTTCATACATGGTCCTTTGGGAAACTTCGACCAGTATACCTTACTTCACAACTTATTGCTTGTGCTGAGAACCGTGTTGTCATCAAGGTTCGGCATTGTGTCCATTCTGTGATATTTCTTTTATGCATCCCCCATCATCTTGTTGGTGTGGCTTTCAGGGCCTCATCCATTTCCAACCATCTCTTTTGTGTTGGTACACTTGTTTCAAAATCTGATAGGAAGGCTTATAAAGGGTTCAGACCATCAAATGTGGTTAAATTACTTATTGTTGTGTCTATCCAGTGAACCTCTTTGGTTAATCTAGCACATATTTTGGTAGATACTTCATACATCTAGTTCTGTCAGTTCTCCAGTTCTTCTTCTGAATCTAATGAGCATGCACTGTCACTTCGCCAACTCATATTCCCATCGGCTGTAGGATTGATGTAATCCTGTTGTCTGGCTGTCAGTTTGTAGATGTTTTACAGTTTGTATGTGTGGTCTTCTTCTCTAATGGGCTCTGTGTATCGATGACCCTCATATGGATCTAAGGTTGAAATGACCCGAAGGCCATATCTTTCAAATTTCATACACCTTTTCTTTAAATCAACAATAATAGAATTTTCAAAGGCCCAAATAATTCCTAGCAATGCAGGGTAAGGGTAGTTATCATCAACAATTTCAATTACCTCAAAATCTGCAAAGGTTCTAACTTCGTCGATGTCCACAGGGACATGCTCCAATCGTCCAAATGGGTTGACATCTTGTTGATTATCCATTCTAAGCCTGATAGGGGAATAGATCAGCTTAGGTTTTCCCATCAGTGCCCAAGTTTGATTCGTCATGACATTGACCTCCGACCCTAAGTTGAGGACCACATAGTCTATATCATACTCTCCTATTTGAGCATTCAAGTGTAATTCTTTATTTGTCCTTCTCTTCTTACTGATTTGGTGCACTATCTTTCTCAGTAGGGGGTCTATCCTTCCTATCTCATATTGTCTGATTAAGTTCTACAACTCTTGTACAACTCTTTTATCTTGAATTAACTTAACACAAGTACATAGAAATTCCATGAGTTTTCTTACCTCTTTTCCTTCTTCTGGTAAAGAAGATTGATCAAATGCCTGAGGCATTCCATATTCATTTATTTCTAGTCGTGTTTTTGATGAAGAGCCTTGATCTTATTTAAACTCTTGCCTTGCTTCTTCAAAGATTTTCCTTTCTTTCTTCGCATCAAAGATCCAGGTCTTTTCTGCAGCTTTTCTAATTCCTAAGTCTTATGTAATCTTCCCTTGGGTCACTCTATCCTGTCCTGTAGCAGAGCCTCCTCGAGTAATAACAACGAATATAGGATCAACTCCGCGGGGTTCTACTTTGATCAATTTTATTTGTGGGTTCTGCTGAGGTCCTCGTTTCTCCTGGAGCATAGCCATAAATACTAGACAATCCTCAATGACATGCTCAAAGGATTTACAATAACTACAAGTGCTACAAGGGTTCTGACAGTCCCTTTCTAGATGTCCTAGCTGTGCACAGTTATAATAGATTATGTGTCCTCGGCCTCGGCCCATTCCTCCTCCTCATCCTCTTCCTATGTATCCACCGCGAGGGTTGAAGTTTCCTCTTCCCGGGTAGTTATACTGCACATTGTTTCCTTCTTGATGTACTTCGCCTTGAATTTTGTATATGTCTCTTAATATTTCATGCATGAGATCATAAGCTCTGCAATATTTATCATCATGCCCTACTGAGACAGGCGCGCCACCCATGTGGGCATGTCCGCTCTCACAGGACCTTCTCTTCCTTAGGCTCGAAGAACTCCAAGGTTCTTCTATTTCCCTATCGGGAAATCTGCACCCACAGTTCTCTTCGGCGCGATCCTCCCTTCTTTACTCCCGGAGGATCGAAACTCGCGGCTTTGTAAGTTCACTATTAACTGCTGGGCTCTCGAATCCCCGAGACCCGATGGTCAGTCAACTCGTTGACTTCTCCCCGAGGGATTTCGCTACTCGCGACCTCGTAGATTGAACTGTCGAGTTTTCACCCTCTTGTTCCCCGAATCCCCGAGATGCGAGAATTCGATGGAATGCTGACTCTATCTCCAAGCAACGCGCGTCCAACCATTGACCACGTGGTCCCACCTTATACTCTGCCACACATCCACACAACTCTGCCCTCGGCACTTCGCGACTTACGGATCCTAACACCAATGCTTCGGGACTTCTCGCAGCGAGATCCTGAGACTGGTACCACCTGTATTCCACTCACACTTTACTATGGCCCACACTGCTCTCCAGCTGTCGGAATATCGCCTCTCGCGACCTCGTGATCCCCATAGCCAAACTTCTTGGACCTTTTCTTGCGAGGTCCCGAGATCCGATCCCACGTGCGGATCCAATGGTCCTCCTGTGTTCTGGATCCAACGACTATCCTCCTCTCGCGCCTCGCGTCCTTGTGACTCGCGATGCCAAATACTCGGTCTTTCACCCTGCGAACTCTCGAGTTCGCGAGATCTCTTGATCTCTGCCACGCATCCTCTCAAATGGATGACCCAGATCTCCTCGCTACTTCGCCACTTCACGTCCTCGCGCCTCGCAACTTGGGCTACCCAACACTTGGGTTCTCAATCGGCGAGCTCCCGAGTTCGCGAGACCCTTAGATATCCGACACCTATCCTCCTCAGATGGACGGCTCCTGTCTTGTCGCTACTTCGCCACTCGCGACTTGGAGTACCCAATATTTGGGTTTTCAACCGGTGAACTCCCGAGCTCACGAGATCACCGATCTCTGCCACCTGTCCTCTACAGATGGATGGCTCACAGCATCCTTGCCACCTTGCTACTTGTGAAACCAAAGGGATTCCCTTTCTATCCTCCAACGTCCGATTCTATGAGATGAGAGAATCTCCTTACACGTGTCCCCCAAATGAACGACTCTGATCTTGCAGGGATATCGCGTCTCGCGATCTCGCTGCTTTTGCTGCACAACCTTTTGGGGCTTCAACTCCCAATTCCCCGATACGCGAGACCATGTGTAGATATGATGACTCCCGTGACTTTGAATTGACGGCTCCGCCTCTCCTGAGCTTCAACCTCTTCGGAATCTTCTCGCCGTAACCTCCTTGCACCTCTGTAAGATCTAACAATCCTCGAAACTTCATGAAATCTCCTCAGATGATTTTGACCGTCTGTTCTTCCTTATGTAACCCACGAAATGAGAAAAAATGTATCTCTCCACGAGATTCCTTCGCCGCTTCGCCAACCTGCGACGCTTCTCTCCGGCTTCTGACAGCAGCTTCCCAGCACTTAACCTTCAAAAAATTTGAAGGTCTATTCCTCCTGATCTTCTCCACAACTTCGGTCCTTAAGAGGAACCTTTGCGTGCACTCCTTGCGGAAAATCTTCAATCACATCTAAGTGTTGAAGTTCTCTTGACTCTGCGCACACCTGCAACAGTAGTCCTTCAATATTTCGCTCAGTTTCACTACTGAGACTCTCCTTCCTTAGCCTACGTACTCCTTGCATGGATGTATGCCTGTCTGCACCTTCACAGCGAATGAGAACAAAAGCTATCTCTCTGAGCCTTCTGTCAACGCACTCCCTTGCGGATGACTTCAACTGCACTCCTTGCAGAAATCCTTGCTCAAGCAGAGAACAGTTGTAACTCATTCACTTCCTCTCGGACTTAAATCTCGACACACGAGATCATACACTCAACATAACAACAAGTGCATAACAGGAAGAAATATTCATAAGCAGAGCATTCAACACACGTACACAGAGAATAACACAACAGCCATGAATCTGAATCAACTTCTTCTATTAATTCAAGATCTATACATGGGTGTTGTTCTGCAGCTCCCTGCTATTCTGCTATGCTCTCGACTCTTCTAACTCTCATGTTGCTTAATGTTACAATGATACAAAATGAGGGTGTCTATATCTTGGTTTTCCCTCTTTCTTCTAGAATTGTCTAATCTAAGAATTCAATTCTATCTACCTGCAACTACTACTATAAATGCCTCTGTCTATCTCAGACGAGAGCGTATGGCTCGAGGTCTAATTACATTTCTTCCAAGGCACCAAATTAAATTCTCTCATTTATGTTCAGTGCATCAACTTCAAGGGGAAATTTAAAATTCAAAAACTTGCGTTGGACGTCTTCCAGTTGTCTTCTGCTTCCACGTTGGTTTTGCTTGTCATGAAGGATGCTTCTGCATCATACTCCCTCGCTTGAAAATTTGCATGGGCTCCTATCCATGAGCTCCTGCATGGTATGTCCATGCTTCTGAATCTCTGCTTCAGTCTCCTAGCTGGCATCTTCAACTAGATGACCCTTCCACTTGATCAAATATTCAAAATATTCTTTCCTTTTGGTTTTCTTACCCACTCACTTATTCAGTATCTGCTCCATCTGTGGATTCTCTACAACTGGCATCTGCTTCTGCCACTGGATCTCTGATTGATAATCAACTTCTTCTCTTGCTTCATCAGCTTTATATGGATATAAATCTGAAACATTAAATATCGAAGAAATTCCGATCCCATCTGGTAACTCAATTTCATAAGCATTCTCTCTGAATTTCTTCAGGACCCTGCATGGCCCAATTTTCTTCATCTTCAGCTTGTTGTATGTCCCTCTCGGGAACCTTTCCTTCCTCAAATGTGCCAGAACTAGATCACCAACTCCAAACTGAAGTTGTCTCCGATGTTGATCTGCTCTGTGCTTGTACTTCTGACTTGACTTCAACAATCGCTCCTTCACCTGGCTGTGAAGTTCCTTCATCGCTTCAGTGAATTCTCCTGCGTTAGCACTGCTAGTATCAAGCTGTTCTGAATCCCTTAATTCAGAGACTCCTCTCGATTGCATTCCATATACAATCTAAAATGGACTTTTCCCTGTGCTCCTATTCACTGAATCATTGTATGTGAATTCTGCATGTGGCAACACATTGTCCCAACTGCTATGGTGCTCTGTCACCAAGCTCCTCAACAAATCTCCCAGACTTCTGTTGACCACTTCTTTTTGTCCATCCGTCTGAGGATGATAAGCAGAACTAAACATCAAATTAGTTCCTATATTCTTCCATAATGTTCTCCAGAAATTCCCTATGAATTTTGTGTCTCTGTCCGAAACTATGCTTTTAGGCAATCCATGGAGTCGCACAATCTCCTTGAAAAAAAAATTTGCGATGTGAGTCGCATCACTGGTCTTCTGGCATGGAATGAAATGTGCCATCTTGAAAAACCTATCAACTACCACAAAGATTGAATCAACACCTCATGGTGTCCTTGGAAACCCCAATACAAAATCCATGTTGATTTCATCCCACGGCCTCTCAGGTATGGGCAATGGTTGATAAAAACCCGCATTCTGTTTCCTTCCTTTTGAATGCTGGAAAATCCTGCATCTGTCCACAAATTTCTTGATTTATAACCGCATCCCTGGCCAAAAGTATGACTCCCTCAGCTTTGCAAATGTCTTATCATGGCCAAAATGTCCTGCCAATCCTCCACTGTGGTTTTCCTTCAACAAGTTCTCCCTCATGGAGCAATTCGGAATACACAGTTGATTGCCTTTGAACAACAATCCGTCCTGGATCACGTACTCTATCCACTGGCTTCTGTCTCTGAGAACTGGATTCTCAGCTGCTTCATAAGCTTCCTTAAAGTCTGAATCATTTGCATACATGTCCTTCATGTCATCAAAGTTGAGCGTCCTGACTTTGAATTCCTACAACAACAAACACTTCCTGCTCAAAGCATCAACAAATTTGTTAGCAGTACCAGAAATATGTTTGATCACAAAAGTGAAATTCTTCATGTATTCTACCCATTTAACATGCCTCTGGTTCAACTTTTCCTATTGAGTCACATATTGTAATGCATGGTTATCACTATATAGGACAAATTCCTTTGGAATCAAATAGTGCCTCCATTTCTTCAATGCCTGTATGATGGCATATAATTCTTTATCATATGTGGAGTACTTTTCTTTTGCCTCATTCAACTTCTCACTGAAATATGCAATCGGCATGTCTTCTTGACTCAAGACCGCTCCTATGGCAAACCCGCTTGCGTCACATTTCACCTGAAATGTTTTCTGAAAATCTGGCAACACCAGAATTGGTTGCTCTGCAATCTTTCGTTTCAGCAACTTGAAACTTTTCTCAGCCTCTTCCATCCAGTGAAAATATTTATGTCTTTTCTTCACTATATCCATCATTGCTGCACTAATTCCACTAAAATTTCTAATGAATTTCCGGTAGAAACTAGCCAGTCCATGAAAACTTCTCACCTCAAATACGTTCCTTGGTGATGGCCAATTCTTGATTACCTCCACCTTATCTGGATCCATCCTCAACTCATTTGCAGATATAACAAACCCCAAATAAATGAGTTATGTCTTCATGAATGAGGACTTCTTCATGTTTATCAATAGCTTCTCTTGCTGTAATCTCTTCATCACAATAGCCAAATGCTTCAGATGTTCAGCCTTTGTCTTGCTGAAAACCAATATGTCATCCAGATACACGATGACAAATTTCCCAATGAAATCCTTCAGGACTTCATTCATCAACCTCATAAAGGTACTCGGTGCATTCGTCAAACCAAACGGCATGACAAGCCATTCGTACAAACCTTTGTTTGTCTTGAATGTTGTTTTCCATTCGTCACCTTCTCTCATACGAATCTGATGATATCCACTCTTCAAGTCTATCTTTGAAAAAAAATTTGCCCCACTTAAGCAATCCATCAGATCATCCATCCTCGGCAATGGGAATCTATACCTGATAGTTATCTTGTTGATGGCTCTCGAATCAATGCACATCCTCCAGCCTCCGTCTTTCTTCGGACTAAGTACTGTTGGAACAACACACGGACTCAAAATTTCCCTGACCAAGCCTTTGTCCAACAACTCCTGGACCTATCTTTTAACCTCTTCATTCTCCTGTGGCGTCAATCTGTATGCGGCTTTTTTGGTAAACTAGCTCCTTGTATGAGGTCAATATGACGACTCACACTCCTCATCGGTGGCAACGAACGAGGTAGTTCATCCACTACAATATCAACGAACTCTTCCAGTAGTTCCTGAACTTCTCCTGGAAAATCGTCCACTCTTGTGCTAGTCAGAACAATTCTCGGTTTCCTGACCACAAAGAATTGTGGATCCTCCTTCTTCTTAACTTCTGTAAGAAGTTCCTTCCCACTCATGAGAAGTACTGTGTTGTTTACCCCTRGCTTCGCCTCTTTATCTTCGATTGGACACAACATATGAGTCCTCCCATTCCTCTCCAGGGTATATGTATTTTTTCTCCCATCATGAATTACATTTCTATCATATTTCCATGGTCTACCCAGCAATAAATGACAGACATCCATAGGAATAACATCACATAAAATCCTATCATTATATCCTCCTATCTTGATGTCAACTAAGCACTGTTTAGTGACATTTACCTGATGTCCCTTCTGTAGCTATGAAACTTTGTATGGACTTGGATGATCAGTTGTCTCCAGCTCCAGCCTCTCCACCATCTCGGTTGAAACGAGATTATCGGTGCTTCCACTGTCCACGATGACTTTGCATGCCCAACATTTGGTCTTGCAAGCAGTCCTAAAAAGACTGTTCCTCTGTGCTGAATTCTCCATTTCCTTCTCTGGCGTCAAAAGGACTTTCTGCATTACCAATGATCTTCCACCTTTAGTGTACTCCGTCTCAACATCTCACCTCTGTGCCTCGGTGATGTGAGTCTCTCCTCCATCCTTCCTTCTATCTGGACAGTCGACTGACTTGTGCCCATCTTTTCCACATGTGAAGCATGTGATTACTCCACCTCTTCCTCTTCCTCTACCTCTGGTATGAGGAAACCTATTGTTATTAGCATATCCTCCCCTTTGCTTAGTTTGTTGTCCTCTTTGCTCAGTATATCGCCCTCTCTGTGAGGTTCCACCTCTCTCTATCTGAGTCTGAGGTTTCTTCCAGTCATCCTTGGGCTTCTGGTATTTATCATGGGCAAACAATTTTCCTTTGGGCTGACTTCTGCCTCTGCCCCTCTGGATTTGTTTACGGCTCAGCTTCTCCTCAGCTTTCAGAGCCAATTGGTATGCATCCTCCACCATTCGGATGGTCACCAAATTTAGTTCATCCTGAATTTCATACCTCAGGCCATTCATGTACCTGGCCACCTTTTCGTCACTTATTTCGCGATGACCTGCTCTGATATTCAACCTGTAAAATTCCTCAGTATACTCTTTCACTGTCATCAGTTTCTGTCTTAGGTTCTGCATCCTCCTGAACAGAGAAATTTGATAGTCCCTAGGAATGAATTTTGCCTTCATCTTTGCAATCATCCTGTCCCAGATCTTAATCTTCTACTTGCCTTGGAAACACCTATCAGCTTGTAGTTCATCCCACCACAAAGCTGCATGTCCTTTTAATCTCGTGACAGCATGTCTGACCTTCTTGTCATCTTCGATGTCTTCATAATCGAAGTAAGTGTCAAGAGCTCTAATCCAATCTAGCAGCTCTTCTACATCCAGACTCCCTTCATAAGCTGGAATGTCCATCTTTGTTTTCGAACTCATCCGAGTGATAGCCTTGATTAAATGCTCATTGGCTGCATCTTCCACTAGAATTTCCTCCCCTCTATGTCCAGCATCATCTTCAACTTCTGATTCACTGATATCTCCTGCATCAGCTTTGCGCCTTTGTGATGTCTCCATGTCCTCCATTCTAGCACGAAGATTACGCACTTCTCTCTCCATGTCTGGATTCTGCACTCACCTGTCTCTGTCTCTAGACATTTCCCTTTCTCTGGACAATTCCCTTTCCTCCTCTGGATCGGGTGATTGTCTACCTCTTCTCCTTGGCGGCATGGTGAATTTTTCCTTTCTCTGCTACAGAAAGCAAAGAAGTGTTTCTACACTCTGATACCACTTTGACCCAGGCACACCACCCACGTGGGCACATCCGCTCTCACAGGACCTTCTCTTCCTTAGGCCCAAAGAACTCCAAGGTTCTTCTATTTCCCTATCGGGAAATATGCACCCACAGTTCTCTTCGGCGCGATCCTCCCTTCTTTACTCTCAGAGGATCGGAACTCACGGCTTCGTAAGTTCACTATTGACCGTTGGGCTCTTGGATCCCCTAGACCCGATGGTCAGTCAACTCACTGACTTCTCCCCGAGGGATTTCGCTACTCGCGACCTCGTAGGTTGAACTGTCGATTTTTCACCCTCTTGTTCCCCGAATCCCCGAGATGCGAGAATTCGACGGAATGCTGACTCTATCTCCAAGCAACACGCATCCAACCATCGACCACGCAGTCCCACCTTATACTCTTCCATGCGTCCACACAACTCTTCCCTCGGCACTTCGCGACTCGCGGATCCTAACGCCAATGCTTTGGGACTTCTCGCAGCGCGATCCCGAGACTGGTGCCACCTGTATTCCACTCACACTCCACTATGGCCCACACTGCTCTCCAGCTGTCGGAATATCGCCTCTCGCAACCTCGCGATCCCCGTAGCCAAACTTCTTAGACCTTTTCTTGCGAGGTCCCGAGATCCGATCCCACGTGCGGATCCAATGATCCTCCTGTGTTCTGGATCCAATGGCTATCCTCCTCTCGTGCCTCGCGTCCTCGCAACTCACGATGCAAAATACTCGGTCTTTCACCCTGTGAACTCCCAAGTTCGCGAGATCTCTTGATCTCTGCCACACATCCTCTCAAATGGACAACCCAGATCTCCTCGCTACTTCATCACTTCGCGTCGTCGCACCTTGCGACTTGGACTACCCAAAACTTGGGTTCTCAATCGGTGAGCTCCTAAGTTCGCGAGACCCTTAGATCTCTGACACCTGTCCTCCTCAAATGGATGGCTCCTGTCTTCTCGCTACTTCGCCACTCGCAACTTGGAGTACCCAATATTTGGGTTTTCAACCGGCGAACTCCCAAGCTTGCGAGATCACCGATCTCTGCCACCTATCCTCTATAGATGGACGGCTCACAGCCTCCTCGCTAACTCGCTACTTGCGAAACCAAAGGGATTCCCTTTCTATCCTCCAACGTCTGAGTTTGCGAGATGAGAGAATCTCCTTACACGTGTCCCCCAAATGAACGACTCTGATCTTGCAGGGATATCGCGTCTCGGGATCTCGCTGCTTTTGCTGCACAACCTTTTGGGGCTTCAACTCCTGAGTCCCCGATACACGAGACCACGTGTAGATCTGACGAATATCATGACTCTAAATCGACGGCTCCGCCTCTCCTGAGCTTCAATCTCTTCGGAATCTTCTCAGCGTAACCTCCTTGCACCTCTGCAAGATCTAACGATCCTCGGAACTTCGTGAAATCTCCTCAGATGATTTCGGTCGTCTGTTCTTCCTTATGTAACCCACGAAATGAGAAAAAATGTATCTCTCCACGAGATTCCTTCGCTGCTTCGCCAACCTGCGACGCTTCTCTCCGGCTTATGACAACAACTTCCCAACACTTAACCTTCAAAAAATTTGAAGGTTTATTCCTCCTGAGCTTCTCCACAACTTCGGTCCTTAAGAGGAACCTTTTCTCCCACTCCTTGCGGAAAATATTCAATCACGTCTAAGTGTTGAAGTTCTCTTGACTCTGCGCACACCTGCAGCAGTAGTCCTTCAATATTTTGCTCAGTTTCACTACTGGGACTCTCCTTCCTTAGCCTGCGTACTCCTTTCACGGTTGTATGCCTATCTGCACCTTCACGGCAAATGAGAACAAAAGCTATCTCTCTGAGCCTTCTGTCAACGCACTCCCTTGCGGACGACTTCAACATCACTCCTTGCAGGAATCCTTGCTCAAGCAGAGAACGGTTGTAACTCATTCACTTCCTCTCGGACTTAAATCTTGACACACGAGATCATACACTCAACATAACAACAAGTGCATAACAGGAAGAAATATTCATAAGCAGAGCATTCAACACACGTACACAGAAAATAACACAACAACCATGAGTCTGAATCAACTTCTTGTATTAATTCAAGATCTATACATGGGTGTTCTTCTACAGCTCCCTGCTATTCTCCTATTCTCTAGACTCTTCTAACTCTCCTGTTGCTTAATGTTACAATGATACAAAATGAGGGTGTCTATATCTCGATTTTCCCTCTTTCTTCTAGAATTGTCTAATCTAAGAATTCAATTCTATCTACCTACAACTACTACTATAAATGCCTCTGTCTATCTCAGACGAGAGCATATGGCTCGAGGTCTGATCACATTTCTTCCAAGGCGCCAAATTAAATTCTCTCATTTATGTTCAACGCATCAACTTCAAGGGGAAATTTAAAATTCAAAAACTTGCGTTGGACGTCTTCCAGCTGTCTTCTGCTTCCATGTTAGTTTTCCTTGTCATGAGGGATGCTCCTGCATCACCTACTGATTTACAGAATGTGCAATACACGTTTGTAGGGATCTGAACGTATTTCTGCATATAGTAAGACTCACTAGGGAGATGTCAATTCCTGCATACTTCGCACTAGGGTAATGTGACTTGCTTCAAGGGGCTCAGAGCTCTAGAAGCCAAGTATTCATTGAATACAGGGTAGTGTTCCTTGTCATGACCTTCTGATATGCATATGACACACCAGATGTCTTCCCTTTGTCTTTTCCCTTGTCTTTCTTCATTTCTTCGACCTCTAGAGACAAACTAGTTATCTAACTCAAGATCTGACTCATACCTAAGATGGATTCTCCCATAGGGGCTGATTCAAGCTTCATGGAAATCTCCAATGCTTCTGCCTATGAAGTAATTTTCTGCTGCATCAAGGGAACTCTGATATGTGGTAATAGGGCAGTGATGAACCATTCCTTGTTATTCTCATCTTGGATCTTAAAAGTCAGTCTTCCTGTTAGGGTCTTGAATCTCTGGTCGAACTCCCAAACAGGTTCAGATACCCTCTGCTTGATCTCCTTCAGTTCAATAATACATTGTGACTCCGACTTAGGTTTCTTAAATTCTACAATCAGTGTGTTCTTGATCTCATTCAATGGCTTAGGCTACGCAAGTCCTTGGACAAGCTTCATATACCAGCTCAATGTGTGGTCTCTCAGTTTAGTGCTAAAGTGGTTTCTTTTAATAGCTTCATCGGTAATATTCTTAATGTTCCACACAGCTTCACACAGGAACCAGTGTTGATCAGGATCTTTAGATCCATCTCCTCTAAAGATAGGGAGCCTCATCTCATCTACCATGAAGTTGCCTAGGTTTCCTATCTGAGTGGATGTTGAACTGCTAGTAATAGTTCTCTGTGGACTCTGGTGATTTGGAATGTTTTGATTACTTAGCGTTTCTGAAAGAATAGGAGGATTGATATTACTTACTTCAATAGTCTGCGTGTTTCCTGAGGTTTTTGGCTCGTTTCAGCGAAGTTCTTCAGCTGCTTCTTCTTCTTCTCTAGTGGGTTTTAAATGTTCTTCGTCTGTCATATCTTCCTCTTCTCCACTGTAGAATCCCTCTTCCTCGTAGTTTTTCTTAAAGAGGTTCTCAAGGTGAACCCCGTGAAATACTCTTCCACTGCACGTATGTCCCACTTCTGTGTCATTGTCATTGTCTAAGTTCTTGAACATTAGCCTTTTCAAATCCACTCGATCTATTGTATCTTCAAGACGTTCTTTTCAGGCAATAACATCTTGATTCTCATCTTCAGAAAGTGCAAAAAATTTCCTCTGGGTCCTTTGAAAAAGTCTCTCATCTTGGCTATATGATTCTATTCTATCAACAACAAACTCGGTGATATACCCTCCAATGGTACTATCAAACAAATGATCTACTGCTCTGGATATGGCATTATCAACTCTTTTGACCTTCTGGATCAGTGCTGGAGTCCACACCACAGGGGATCTAGGTCTGATCTCGAACTGGGTATCAGCTAACCTAGCCAACCACTCAAACAACTCCTGGTGGATTCCTCCAAAGAAGATCTCATGAATTTTAGTGAAGATGTATCTTTGTAGCCAATCTTCAATACTCAGCTTAGGGTTCTTGTTCTAGGCTTCAGTGAAGTCCCTCTCTTGATCTTCTATCCACTTTTGAATCTTTGTCTTCAATGGGAACCACCTTGACATTCCCTCATGAAGATTCTTGTCACGACAATGGAACCATTTTTTGGCACAGGGGTAGACCCGAGGTTCACTCCAAGAGCGCACCAACAAGCCCAAGCTACTGGCCCTTTCGGCAACACCTGTGAAGAAGATGTTGTCTCACCCAAAGAAACTATGAGGGGGTTGCAGGATAGAGATGTCTACAAACAAGGGAATTTCAAGTTGATCTAATAAATTAGTAACACAACATGCATATATCACTCAACAAGCTAGATCTATCCTTCATAGCTATAGATCTGGTCTAATACAATAAAGCAGAGAACAACATAACAACGACAGAGATCAAAGCATCAATCATACACACAACAACAGATGTGCATGGTTCACCCTCTCTCTAGGGCTACGTCCACAGAACTCTGCTTATGATTTATTAAGGTAAAACATATAGTTCTTGTCTGTGCTCTCAACTAGCATATCTTCTCTCTTCTCTCTCTCTTTCTCCCTTTCCTATGCACCCAGCTGTAGGACTGATCTTTGCACACATCTGAAAATCTTACAATATCTGAAATCTCTCTCTCTCAGCACTTATTGCTCACAATACAATAATCTCTAACACAATAATAGGGCTATATCAACAATAATATCGTACCAACTTGTACCGACTCCTACTCCCCTGACCCAGGTCCTCTTGACCTTTATTTATACATTACAATACCTCATCGACATCCTTAGGCTGAAAACTAGGTGCCAAAACCTTGAATATAAAAACCCTAGGTGTCTAAAACCCTATGTCAACTTGACCCGCTTTTCTCGAGCTTCGCCAACCTGTCTTTCCTTTCTTCCTACGTGATGCTAGTGATGGATTTTTTCACTTGCTAAGTTGTCCTTGATCCATGTTCCTTTCTTGCCTGTCATCCTTGATCCTCTCGTCCAACAACTTGCTTTTCCGAACTTCGCTCCATCTTTTCTGCTCTTTTGTTTACTTTGACCCAGTGACAGTCACTTTGTCTCCCCCTAAGTTCACTTTTTACCATTTCTTCCTTTTTCCTTGCTTCCTTCCATAACCAAGGGCCAACATGGCCCAAAACAGTTTTCTGACAATTTTGGCAATTTACTATTTTTAGCAGTTTTTAATTTCCAGGGCCATTTTGAGGGCCTAAATGAAGGTTTTCCATGATAGATATTCTCAATGATATATGAAGACATTATTTATCCCCCAAAATTAATCTCCTCAAAGATACCTTTCCAATGGGCTATCATACGCCTAAAACGGAGATCGTATGCAAAAGTTACGACCCCAGGAAGTTGATGTACTAACTTACCCAAATGGGGCCCACATGACTTTTGGCGCTTCATCTCCTAGGGTTAGATTTTTGGATGTATAGGTTTTTTGGCATTTCTGTTTATTGTGAAAATGCCTTCAGAGCCTCATTGTAATCATCTTCTTTTGAATTTGAGTAACCGTCACATCTCTTCTCAGAGATAAGCTCCCACCATTCTAGCGAGTCTTTCACTGTGTATTTTTATAGTCTCTGTACATTTCTTTCATTAATAGAAATCGTGTATTACTGTATATCTATGTTTATGGTTGCATCTCTGATACATTTCTTTTATATTATTGGGTATCTGCAATATCTCTATGCATTTCTTTATTATATCTCCGCTCAGATTACTGTCAACAATACCTTTTCTTGAACCCTTTGTCCTGTAGAAATTTGTCCAGTCTATAATACCAAGCTCATGGTGTCTGTTTCAGTCCATATAATGCGTTTTTCAACTTACAGACATAGTCAGGATTATCTGTTAGTGAAAATCCTTCAGGTTTCTCCACATATACATCTTCTTCTAGAGTCTCCATTAAGAAATGATGACTTAACATACATATGATATACTTTAAAGTTCTTATGACATGCATAGGCAAGGAACATTCCGATGGCTTCCAATCTTGCCACTGATGCAAAGGTTTCATCAAAATTTTGTCCTTCAACTTGTGCATACCCCTTACAAACCAATTTGGCTTTATTCCTTAAAATTTGTCCTTATTCATTCATTTTGTTCTTAAACACCCATTTGGAGTCAATTACATTCTTATCTGTAGGTCTAGGAACAAGCTCCCAAGTATTGTTCTTCTCAATCTGATCCAGTTCCTCATTCATTGATTTTAACCAATTTACATCTTTACTGGCTTCATTAAAGTTCTTGGGTTCCATCATGCATATGAAGGCTATATGTGATTGCTCAATGTATTTGATTATCCTTCTCCTAGTTTGTACACCTTTGTCTTTATCACTAATTATCTAACTTGCAGGATGATTCTTTCGAGTAATTCTGGAGGAAGGATTTGATGTTGTCTGTTGATTTGAGTTTTCTTGGGTATTTGTATCTTCATCTGACTCAAAGTCTCCCTTTTTCTGATTCTTGGACCTGTTCATCTTCAACTTCAGTTGTGTCCTCTGTAGTTGACTCAATATGGCTCACCTCTCTTACTGGGACTCCTTCATCAACCTCTAAATCAATGCAATCAACTAATTTATACAATATTTTATTAAAGCATCTATATCCTTTACTATCGGTAGCATATCCTAAGAATATGCCTTCATCAACCATGTCATCATACTTGCCAAGGTTTTCATTATTATTCTTTATGTAGCACTTACTCCCAAAGACTTTGAACTGTTTGATTGAAGCAGGTCTTCCATACCACAGTTCATAAGGTGTCTTGTCACTGTGTGGTCTGAGGTGGGCTTTGTTAAGAATATGGACTGATGTGTGTATTGCTTCTACCCATTAGGTTTGACCAATGTTCTTCTCATTCATCATTGACCTGGCCATTTGTTGAATTGTTCTGTTTTGCCTCTCAACTACTCCATTATGTTGTGGAGTTCCTGGGATTATGTATTTTCTCTTGATCCCATGTTTATCACAGAATTCCTTGAAATCACTTAACATAAATTCTCCTCCTCTATCTAATCTTACTACCTTTAACCTGTTTCCTATTTGATTCTTAGTTAAATCCTTAAATATTTTAAATTTCTCAAATTCTTCAACTTTTTCTTTGAGAAAAGAAACCCAAGTGAGTCTAGAGTAATCATCAATGATCAACATGAAGTAGTTTTCCTTCCATGTGCCTTCCTGTCTTGATGGTCCACATAAATCCATATGAACTAATTGGAGTGGTTTCTTTGTTGAAGTAGAGCTCTTGGATTTAAACTGTGTCTTGGTTACCTTTCCTACTTGGCAGGGTTTACACACAGAATCTTGTGGCTTTGATATTATTGGAAGATCTTTTACTGGCTCGAGATTTTTGATCTTGATTAAGTGGTCAAAGTTTATATGTCCAACTCTCCTATGCCATAACTAGATTTCATCACGTTTTCTTAGATGACACTCTTCTCTATCTTCTTTCAGCACATATACATTATTATCTATCCTTATGCCTTTAGCCACCACTTTTCCTGAGTTTACAAAATTTATCTTACAATCTTTGGAAGTGAACACCACTTCACATCCTATGTCACACATTTGAATTACACTGAGAAAATTATATTTCAGACCATCTACAAGAAGAACATCTGTTGGACACACCTACCACACTTAGAGGGGGGGGGGGTGAATGAGTGTGGGGATCTTTTTCTCAAAACTTCCCTCTTACACAAAACTCATTAGTTAGCATTCAACATTTACTCATTACTCATTGTTTTAATTAATAATCAGTTAGATGTGAATACACATCAGCAACATATATAAAAAATATATCATCAACAAATCATCTCCACAAGGAACACAAGGAACACAAGATGTATGTACAATTTTTCTTTTTATTACGGACTTCAATCCAGGGGTTTTTCAGCAACAACTGAATAGAGTAAAAATCTACAAGAGCACCAGCTCTATATGCAATACTTAGCTTACATTCTCAGCACCAACTGAGATGAGGCAACAATCCTCAACATATATCAATCTGTACCATAACCAAGAGCATCAACCATGCACCAACCTGTGCCAAACAACCTGTAAT
>ML782788.1:498930-540466 GCA_009831015.1 Picea engelmannii
TATCAATCATGATAAGACAATAATGAGTCATCTATACATTTTTCCAACAATGCATCATATACCAATGAAACCACATCGATCCATCTTCATCATGTATCAATGCCAACTCATTGATCCATCTTCATCTATGCATTCTCATCAAGAACAATACATATTATATTACATCAATCATCAATCAATCAATCCTTTGACATCAATTAATCAAACGATTTGCATCAATGATGACATGATCCAACAACATCCTGGGCTTTTCCTTTACCATTACTCAAACTCACCATCCCTTTACCCTTGATTTTACCTGGTTCATCATTTCCAAATGTCACATTTCCTGTTTTGCTTTTACTTATAGACAAAAACTTATCCTTGTCTCCAATCATGTTCTTGGAACATCCACTGTCTATATACCAGGGGTCTTTTTGTTTTTGAGCTGAAAGTACTAGACCACATTTTTCACTATCTTTCTTTTTCCATGTGTTGGCATTTCTAGCTAAGGGTTTTATCCTTGGATCTACTTTGTAATTATTCAGATGGCAGTTTGGAGCTTTGTGGCCGAAGTTATGACAGTTACAACATTTGAGCTCATTGTTCAATAGGTAAAAGTGATTGGTGCAACTTTGTCTACTCATTGGTTGTTTAGTTCTATGTTGAAAATATTGTTTATTTCTTGATCGCCCCAGTTGCATGTCTCTAAACTTAATTTGACAATTTTCAATCTTATGACCAAAATTAGAGAAGTAAAAATACTAACCATGGAAGAAATTTTGGTACCTAAAGGATGGCCTTCTTATTGGCATTTGTTTCTCCATCTTCTGATATCTTTTTTTTTTATCAGGGATAATCTTGTATTTATTATATTTTGGTGGCAGAGTACTCACATGGTATGATTGTCTGTTGACTTGGAACTTGATCATCTTTACTAGATATTTTCTTTCAGGATGTTTGTTGCTTGAACCACTTACATAACCTAAACCAGTATTCAGCAAACGAGATCTATGCTTGCTCAGAATGTCATTTAGTTCTATTGAGGCTTTAATGTTTGGAATATTTTGGAGATACAATGCTTTAAACTTCTCCATATCTTTTATGGTTTTTACTACCTCTTCTTACAAGGCTTGACATCTTGCCTTCTTCTATGATAATTGTTGTTTCATAATGTCCTCTATTTTCTTTGCCTCTTCTAATTCCACTTTTAGCAGGGAAAATTCTTCATCAGGTTTTTTACTGTCTTTCTCGAACTGTATCAACAATTCTTTTTGTTGTTTCTTCTTAAATATAAGTCTAGCAATTTCTTCTAGGGCACTGATCAGTTCTCCTTCCAAGTCAACCACTACTTCTTCATCATTAACATCACTTCATGTGCTTTTATTATCATAATCCTCTTTGGCTATAAGCATAAATTCATTAACCTTATCTTCACAAGTAGAATCACTATCTGTGTCTCCTGAAGAGTCATCATTGTTTACACATAAACTTTTGTTTTTACCAAATCTCTTGGATTTTTACTTCTCTTCACCTTTAGCGTTCTAGTCCTTCTTCTTATGTTGACACTTAGATTCAAAGTGACCTATATTTCCAGAGTAAAAACATTTGAAGGGAAAATTGCCTTGGTACTTACCTGATCCTTTATTTAGTCTTCTCACAATTTTTTCTTCAATTTTATCAGGCTCAGAATCATCATTCTTATCTTCTTTAAATGATGCTTCTCTAGAGGTGGGTTTATATTTACCTATTATCATTTCATAAGCAGTCAGAGTTCCTAGGACTTGTGTTGTAGGTGAATCCCCCTGCGGACAAGTGGATTCCCTCTTAGTCTCTAGACTCCTAAGGCCAAGAAAGAAAATTTCTTAACATGGACACTGACTTCCTTTTAGATCTAATCAAACTAATCAATGAAAGATAAGGAGAAAGATATGTGCCTTATTAGCGACGTTTGTCCTTGCAAAATCCAGGCTGAGCTTCGATCCTAAGCTCCCTGATAGGTCCTGTAAAACAAACAAAGGTACAAAAGACTTCCTACTCTATTGATATTAGATCAAACATAGATCCATCTACTACAGACAAACTCATGTGGAACAAGCATAAGTATGAAAGAAACAAGCCAAGCATTGATTATTAATAAGAACAAGTAAAAGTACTTATAATCCTTTGAATGAAGGTGCAGTATCCTCTTCCAGTTCTCCTTGTCCAACCCCTTTTCTAAAGTAATCTACACTGATTTCTTTGATTTCATCTCACTCATGAGATCATAAGTTTCACATATCCAATCTTTTCCATGTGCCTTTCTGATGCAGGAGCATTGCCAGCACATCAAGTGAGCCAGCACGGAAGCRGAGGACAGCTGGACAAGCCAGCACACATTTTTGAAAATGATTTGGGATTGTTGCACAAATCTTAAATGAKCCATTTAAGAGACGACGCACTTGTATTGTAATGGACCTTGAGCGGATAGCTCTCGCCCTTAGGTAGATGAGGCATTTAAGATAGTTAATGTAAAGTAGATAGAATATTTAATTCTAGATTTGATAGTTTAGAGTCCAAGAGGGAAAATGGATATAGACACCCTCATTGTATCATTGTAACATATCGAGAGCAGGAGCAAGAAGAGAAGAGAAAACAAAGAACTGTGTAAAGAACATCTATGTACAGATATTGAATTAATAGAAGAAATCTTTGATTCAAATCTATGGTTATGTGTCTATTCTCTGTGTATTGATGTTATGCTCATGAATATTTGCTTCCTGTTATACATGTGCTTTTATATGCTGTGTATGTGATTTCATGGTTGAATTGAAGTCTGAAAGGATGAGAGAATGAGTTTCAATTGTTTCTCTAAGTGAGCCAGAAGATTCCTGCAAGGAGTGCGTTGACAGAAGGGTTCAATTAGAGTTAGCTTTTGTTTTCATTCGACTCGAGAGTGCAGATAGGCACAGTGCCGTGCAAGGAGTGCGCAGGCCAAAAGAAGTCTTAGAGTTGCGATTTTGAGCAAGATATTGAAGGACTGCTGCTGCAGGAGTGCGCAGGGTCGAAAGACTTCAACACTTAGACAAGGTTGAAGACTTGCCGCAAGGAGTGCGTGCAAAGTTCTTCTAAGGATTTGAGGATTTCAAAGAGAAGCTCAGGAGGAGTAGGCCTTTGAACTTATCGAAGGATAAGTGTAGGGAAGATGCTGTTGAACGTTCGAGGGAAGCGTCGCAGGTTAGCGAACAGACAACGAGTCTCGTGGAGAGACACTTCTTCCTTTTCATGGACTTTCACAAGGAAAAACGGACGAACATAATCATCCAAGGAGATTTCGTGAAGTACCGTGGGCTGTTGGATCTTGCAGAGGTGAAAGGAGGTTACGGAAGAAGTGTCTAAGGATTCTAAGATCAGGAGGGTAGAGCGTTGATACACGTCGGCTAGGGCCATTGTATTATTCGTGAGATCACCTATCAGGATCTCATGAGAAAAGTGTCGAAGATTTGGCAACGGGAGTCGTGAAGGCGCGAGGTGCGATATCCCGGCAGTGACGTAAATGTGTGGGACCGCAAGAGTGAGTGGAAGAAAGGTGGCGGATATTGGGAGATCTTGAGAACTCGGGGTTCGTAAGGTGAGGACCCAAGCCTTGGGTACTCCAAGTCACGAAGAAGCGAGGGCGCGAAGTAGCGAAAATGCGATAAGGTTGTATCGGCATTTCGGCGCATCGGGTATCGAAAGTTGGAAATCCGAGGGCTTGACATCATGAGTAGCGAAGTTGCGATGGAGTGGGGTTGTGATAGAGCCAAAGTCCCGATAGACGAAGAGAAGGTCAGTGTTGACTGAAGCATCAGGTCTCGGGGATTCGAGGGTGTAGCGCTTGACTGTTGTACTCGCGAAGTTGCGAGTGTCGATCCTCCGAAAGGTAGAAGAGAGGATCGTGACAAAGAAAACCTGTGGGGTGCAGATTTCCTGATAGGGAAATAGAAGAACCGTTGAGTTCTTCGGTCGTAAGGGAAAGAAGGTCCTAAGGAGAGCGGTCGTGCTCCGAGGAGTGCGGTTGTCGTCAGAGTGGTATCAGAGCGGGAATATTTCTTTGCTTTCTGTAGCAAAGAAGAGGATTCATCATGCCACCTAGAAGAGAGAAACAGTCACCCGACCCAGAATATAGGGAGGTGAGAAGAAGAGGCAAGCCGGTAGGAAATCCAGAAATGGAGAGACAAATGCGAGATCTTCGAGCAAGACTAGAAGATATGGAAGCAACGAAGAGACGCATAGCCAGTGCTGGAGATCTGAGTGACTCTGAAGGTGAAGTTGAAGCTGAACAACAAGGAGAAGTTGCAGCCGAAGATGCATTAAATGAACCACTGATTAAATCTATCGCCAGGATGGGTGTGAAGGCGAAGATGGACATTCCAGTCTATGAGGGGAATCTGGATGCAGAAGAGCTACTAGACTGGATTAGAGCTCTTGACACCTATTTCAATTATGAGGATATCGAAGAGGATAAGAAGGTGAGACATGTTGTCACACACTTGAAAGGGCATGCAGCATTGTGGTGGGACGAGCTACAAGCTGACAGACGCTGCAAAGGCAAGCAAAAGATTAAAAGCTGGGATAGAATGATTGCAAAGATGAAGGCAAAGTTCATCCCAAGGGATTATCAAATTTCTCTGTTCAGGAGGATGCAGAACCTGAGACAGAAACTAATGACAGTGAAAGAATACACTGAAGAATTTTATCGACTGAACATCAAAGCAATTCATCAGGAGAGCGATGATGAAAAGGTTGCTAGATATCTGAATGGTCTGAGATATGACATTCAGGATGAATTAAACATGGTTACCATCAAGACGGTGGAGGATGCTTATCAGATGGATCTGAAAGATGAAGAAAAGTTGAGACGTAAGCAAAGTCAGAGAGGGCGAGGCAGAAGCCAGCCCAGAGGCAAGGCAGTTGCCCAGGAGAAATTCCAGAAGCCCAGGGAGGAATGGAAGAAACCTCAGGGTAAAGTTGAAAGAGGTGGAACCTCACAGCGAGGACAACCACTTGTTGAACAAAGAGGACAACATAATGAGCAGAAGGGAGATTATGCTGACGCAAATACTTTTCCTCGTACCAGAGGTAGGGGAAGAGGCCGAGGTGGAGTAATCACATGCTTCGCATGTGGAAAGAATGGGCACAAGTCATTTGAGTGTCCAGAAAAAAAGAAGGATAGTGGAGAAGCTCACATCACTGAAGCGCAGAGGCGTGATGTTGAGAATGAAGACACAGAAAGTGGAAGGTCGCTGATGATATGAAAAGTTCTCTTAACACCCGAGAAGGAGGTGGAGGACACAGCTCAAAGAAACAGACTTTTCAGAACCACATGCAAGACCAAAGATAGAAAGTACAAGGTTATTGTTGATAGTGGTAGCACCGATAATCTCGTTTCGACTGAGATGGTAGAGAAGCTGGAGCTGGAGACAACTGATCACCCGAGTCCATACAAAGTTTCATGGCTATAGAAGGGACATCAGGTGAGTGTCACTAAACAGTGTTTAGTTGAATTCAAGATAGGGGGATATAATGATAAGGTCTTATGTGATGTCATTTATTGCTGGGTAGACCATGGCAATATGACAGAAATTTGGTTCATGATGGGAGGATGAACACATATACCCTGGAGAAGGATGGGAGGACACACAGGTTTCTTCCGATAAAGGATAAGGAGGTAAATCCGAAAGTGAGCAACACAATACTTCTCATGAGTGGGAAGGAACTTCTTACAGAGATGGAGAAGAAAGAAGATCCATAATTCTTTGTTGTCAGAAAGCCGAGGTTTGTTCTGACTAGCACAAGAGTGGATGACTTACCAGATGAGATTCAGGAACTGCTGGAAGAGTTCGATGACATCATCATGGATGAATTACCTCATTCGTTGCCACCGATGAGGAGTGTGAGTCACCACATTGATCTCATACCAGGGGCTAGTTTGCTGAATAAAGCTGCGTACAGGTTGATGCCGCAAGAAAATGAGGAGGTCAAGAATCAGGTACAGGATTTGTTGGACAAAGGATTGGTCAGGGAAAGCTTGAGTCTGTGTGTTGTTCCAACAGTACTAAGTCCAAATAAGGATGGAGGTTGGAGAATGTGCACCGATTCAAGAGCAATTAACAAGATAACCATCAGGTACAGGTTTCCACTGCCAAGAATGGATGATCTGATGGATTGCCTAAGTGGGGCAAATTATTTTTCAAAGATTGATTTGAAGAGCGGATATCACCAGATTCGCATGAGGGAAGGTGATGAATTGAAGACAACATTCAAGACAAATGAAGGTTTGTATGAATGGCTAGTCATGTCGTTTAGCTTGACAAACGCACCAAGTACTTTTATGAGGTTGATGAATGAAGTCCTGAGGGAATTCATCAAGAAATTTGTCGTCGTATATCTGGATGACATACTGATTTTCAGTAAGATGAAGGCTGAGCATCTGAAGCATTTGGCCATTGTGATGAGAAAAGTACAGCAGGAGAGGTTGTTGATCAATATGAAGAAGTCCTCATTCATGAAGACAGAGCTCATTTACTTGGGGTTCATCATATCGACAAATGAATTGAAGATGGATCCGGACAAAGTGGAAGTGATTGAGAATTGGCCATCACCGAGAAATGTTTTTGAGGTGAGAAGTTTCCATGGTTTGGCTAGTTTCTACCGAAAGTTGATCAGGAATTTCAGTGGAATTAGCGCAGCGATGATGGACACAGTGAAGAAGTGACATAAGTCTTTTCATTGGACAGCAGAGGCTGAGAAGAGCTTCAATCTGTTGAAGCGGAAGATAACGGAACAACCAGTTTTGGTGTTGCCGGATTTCCAGAAGACATTTCAGGTGAAATGTGATGCAAGCGGATATGCCATAGGAGCGGTCTTGAGTCAGGAGGACAGACCAGTTGCATATTTCAGCGAGAAGCTGGATGAGGTGAAACTAAAGTACTCCACGTATGACAAAGAATTTTATGCTATCATACAGGCATTGAAGAAGTGGAGGCATTACTTGATTTCAAAAGAATTTGTATTGTATAGTGATAATCATGCATTACAGTTTGTGAGTCAACATGAGAAGTTGAATCAGAAACATGCAAAATGGGTAGAGTATATGCAGAATTTCACATTTTTTATTAAGCATATTGCAGGTACTGCTAACAAAGTGGCTGATGCTTTGAGCAAGAAGTGTTTGTTGCTGCAGGAGTTCCGAGTCAAAACATTAGGTTTTGAAAATATCAGGGACATGTATGCAGGAGATGCAGATTTCAGAGAAGCGTATGAAGCAGCTGAGAATCTAGTTCTTAGAGACAGAAGCTCGTGGATAGATTATATGATCCAGGAGGGATTATTGTTCAGAGGCAATCAACTGTGTATTCCAAAATGCTCCATGAGGGAGAACTTATTGAAAGAGAAACACAGTGGTGGATTGGTAGGACATTTTGGCCACGACAAGACATTTGCAAAGTTGAGCGAATCATATTTTTGGCCAGGCATGCGAGCATATGTCAAGAGGTTTGTTGAAAGATGCAGAATTTGTCAGCATTCAAAAGGGAGGAAACAGAATCCAGGTTTTTATCAGCCATTGCCCATACCAGAGAGGCCATGGGAAGCGATCAGCATGGATTTTGTATTGGGGTTGCCGAGGATGCAAAGAGGTGTTGATTCCATATTTGTGTTCATGGACAGGCCTTCAAAGATGGCACACTTCATTCCATGCCAGAAGACCAGCGATGCGACACACATCGCAAATTTGTTTTTCAAAGAGATCGTTAGACTTCATGGATTTCCGAAAAGCATAATTTCGGACAGAGATACGAAATTCATAGGGCATTTTTGGAGAACCTTATGGAAGAAGCTAGGAACTAACTTGGAGTTTAGTTTTTCTTATCATCCTCAGACAGATGGACAGACGAAAGTGGTCAACAGAAGTCTGGGAGACTTGCTGAGAAGCTTGGTGACAGAGCACCATAGCAGCTGGGACAACATATTGCCACAGGCAGAGTTTGCATACAACGATTCAGTGAACAGAAGCACAGGGAAGATTCCATTTCAGGTTGTATATGGGATGCAGCCGAGAGGAGTTTCTGAACTGAGGGATTCAGAATAGACTTCTACTAGCAGTGCTAGTGCAGATGAATTCGCTGAGGCAATGAAAGAACTTCACATCAAGGTGAAGCAGCGATTGATAGATTCAAATCAGGAATACAAGCGCAGAGTCGATCAACATAGGAGACAACTTCAGTTTGAATTTGGCGATCTAGTTCTGGCACACTTGAGGAAGGAAAGGTTCCCAAGGGGAACATACAACAAGCTGAAAATGAAGAAAATTAGGCCATGCAGAGTCCTGAAGAAATTCGGAGAAAATGCTTATGAGATCGAGTTGCTGGAGGGCATCAGAATATCTCTGATATTCAATATTGCAGACTTATACCCATACAGGGCTAGAGAAGTAGAGACTGCAACTGAGCAACCAGTGATCCAGTGGATGAAGAAGATGTCGATTGTAGAGAAACCGCAGATGGAGTGCATACTAGACAAGCGAGTGGGAAAGAAGACCAGGAGAAAGGAATACTTCGAGTATCTGATCAAGTGGAAAAATCATCCAGTGGAAGATGCCAGCTGGGAAAGTGAAGCAGTGATACAGAAGCATGGACAGACCATGCAGGAGCTCATGGATAGGATCCCATGAAAATTTTCAAGTGAGGGAGTATGATGCAGAAGCATCACCAACACATCAAGCGAGCCAGCACGGAAGCGGAGGACAGCTGGACAAGCCAGCACACATTTTTGAAAATGCTTTGGGATTGTTGCGCAAATCTTAAATGAGCCATTTAAGAGAYGACGCACTTGTATTGTAATGGACCTTGAGTGGATAGCTCTCGTCCTTAGGTAGATGAGGCATTTAAGATAGTTAATGTAAAGTAGATAGAATATTTAATTCTAGATTTGATAGTTTAGAGTCCAAGAGGGAAAATGGATATAGACACCCTCATTGTATCATTGTAACATATCGAGAGCAGGAGCAAGAAGAGAAGAGCAAATAGAGAACTGTGTAAAGAACATCCATGTATAGATATTGAATTAATAGAAGAAATCTTTGATTCAAATCTATGGTTATGTGTCTATTCTCTGTGTATTGATGTTATGCTCATGAATATTTGCTTCCTGTTATACATGTGCTTTTATATGCTGTGTATGTAATTTCATGGTTGAATTGAAGTCTGAAAGGATGAGAGAATGAGTTTCAATTGTTTCTCTAAGTGAGCTAGAAGATTCCTGCAAGGAGTGCAGTTGAATTGTCCGCAAGGAGTGCGTTGACAGAAGGGTTCAATTAGAGTTAGCTTTTGTTTTCATTCGACTCGAGAGTGCAGATAGGCACAGTGCTGTGCAAGGAGTGTGCAGGCCAAGCGAAGTCTCAGAGTTGTGATTCTGAGCAAGATATTGAAGGACTGTTGCTGTAGGAGTGCGTAGCGTCGAAAGACTTCAACACTTAGACAAGGTTGAAGACTTTCCACAAGGAGTGCGTGCAAAGTTCTTCTAAGGATTTGAGGATTTCAAAGAGAATCTCAGGAGGAGTAGGCCTTCGAACTTATCGAAGGATAAGTGCAGGGAAGCTATTGTTGAACGTTCGAGGGAAGCATCACAGGTTAGCGAACAAACAACGAGTCTCGTGGAGAGACACTTATTCCTTTTCGTGGACTTTCACAAGGAAGAACAGACAGACGAAATCATCCGAGGAGATTTCGCGAAGTACCGTGGGCCGTTGGATCTTGCGGAGGCACAAGGAGGTTATGGAGGAAGTGTCTAAGGATTCTAAGCTTAGGAGGGTAGAGCGTTGATACACGTCGTCCAGGGCCATTGTATTATTCGTGAGATCGCCTATCGGGATCTCGTGAGAAAAGTGTCGAAGATTTGGCAACGGGAGTCGCGAAGGCGCGAGGTGCGATATCCCAGCAGTGATGTAAACATGTGGGACCAGAAGAGTGAGTGGAAGACAGGTGGCGGAGCTCGGGATATCTCGCGAACTCAGGGTTCGTAAGGTGAGGACCCAAGCCTTGGGTACTCCAAGTCACGAAGAAGCGAGGGCACGAAGTAGCGAAAATGCGATAAGGTCGTATCGGCATTTCGGCGCATCGGGTATCAGAAGTTGGAAATCCGAGGGCTTGAAATCGTGAGTATCGAAGTTGCGATGGAGCGGGGTTGCGATAGAGCCAAAGTCCCGATAGACGAAGAGAAGGTCAACGTTTACTGAGGCATCGGGTCTTGGGGATTCGAGGGTGTAGCGCTTGACTGTTGTACTCGCGAAGTTGCGAGTGTCAATCCTCCAAAAGGTAGAAGAGAGGATCGTGATGAAGAAAACCTATGGGGTGCATATTTCCCGATAGGGAAATAGAAGAACCGTTGAGTTCTTCGACCGTAAGGGAAATAAGGTCCTGAGGAGAGCAGTCGTGCTCCGAGGAGTGCGGTTTCCATCACTTTCACCATGAGATGGCCTCCTTATATAACCTTGGAGAGGCTCAACCACTTGAGAGATATTTGGGATAAGTTGAGGATTCCTTTCCTTCAGTTGAGGATCTTCCCTAAGATCATGCCTTGACCATCTATTCGAATCCAACCACCTTTAGGAATTGAGGGATTCTTCCCTGATTTGTCTCAACAAACCCAAAAATTGCTCAGAAAAGGGTAGCGCTCCCCCAAAAGGGTGCACAGGGTGCTCAGACACTCCCCCAAAGAGGCTCAGGGAGTGCTAGCACTCCCTGACAGTGGGTAGGGGAGCACTCCTCTCCAAAATTCATTTTTTAGTGGTTTTTTCAATGGCAAAAGGTTTGTACTTCATGTCAACTGATTTCTCTTCTTCCAAACTAACCTTTGAGGTGTCTTAAGTGTCTTTGTGATTTCATTAGAGGCATGACATAGGAAAGATGGAAGTATGATGTTTGTGATACTTGCAACACTTATAGTCAAGACGCGACACTTGCAGAAAAGATGTGACACTTACAACTCTTGTAATGACGACACTTGCAACACTATTGAAGTGAGTAATTTTGAGGTGTAACAGACTGCCCCCAAAGTACAAAGTTAGAATATGATGATGACTGAAGTGCTTTGTAGACTATTTTGAGCAAGGGTATGGACACAGAGAGACTGGAAAAAGCTGCACACAACCATCAAAAAAATATTATGACATGTTTCAAACCCAAGGCAGGCATACCTATGCTTGAGTGATAAAGACTTTTTAGGTATGGCCACCATAAAATACACTGTGGATCCATAATTATATTGACAAAATGGTATAGCCACTATAGATACAATGTGGATCTCTACTCCTATGACCTTAACTAGTCATAGCCACGAAGAATACACAGTGAATCTACGAGATGACAAGACATAGCCACGACCAATACAAAGTGGATGTATGTAACAATATATGTGTCATAGTTCAAAAGAACTCCTTTGCAACCTGGGCAAAGTATACATAAGAGTGAAAACTCAACCCAGGGTCTTCTTACCGATCCTGATGTAGTACGAATCTAACCATGTGAATAGATGTCCTGATGTCGAACATGGAAGAAACCACTTGATTACCGGTCAATGATGTAAACCGTTAACAAGCGTGAGGGAAATCACCATTGATGTCAATGATTCCCGAGGTACTCTAGTACATTCTGATGAATGTGAATAGATGAGTTGAATTTGAACATCTGTGGAATCATCTGATCAGAGGTCAATGATGTAAACCCATTGTTGGACATGAGGAGGCCTGCCATTGAGGCATGTAGGTCCCAAGTTACTAACTGGTTTCTAAGTCTAGTTCCCGGATAATGTGTTGAAGTCGACAGGAATAGACGCGTTGAAGGAGGGCCTTGATGTATCCCCCATCAATGAAATGAAACTGACACAAATATGTAATTGGTGGATCAAATGAACATGAACTAACATGGGTATTGAAACCAGATATTTGTGATGGATGAATCTTGAGGCAGATACTTCCCTTGAACATTGAGAAAAAATAGCAGAAACATGACATGGACCAAACCTTGATGATGCAGTGGATGCTATGAATTTCGTCAGGTGATCCAAAGGAGTAAATAAAACACAGAGGATTGGCTCAGTGCAGAGGTTCAGCAGATAAAAATGCATGAAAATACAAAGTACCATGTTCAAGGGCGACCGTAACAATTACTGGTAGTGTTCTCAAAACTGCTTGGCTTGCTTCTTTCAATTTTCCCCCATCCATATAGACGAGTACCTCTTTTTAATTTAACGAGCTCGAGGAGGGTAACACATGCTCGATATGACTCACCTTTGGTAAGTCCCTCTTCCTTTGTTTAATGATCTAGAAGAAGTAAGGGTTCGGTCCCATATGGGCCCTTCAATGTATGATCGTTTAACGAGTCCGGAGAAGGTAAACTCGGTGGTTTTTCATATTTAGAGAGTCTGAAAACAACTTAAAGACAACTCCAATATTGTCCTTTTTCGTAATGTTAGTCTCATGAGGCCGAAAAAGAGATAAATTATCACTTGAAAGACAACCTTTCGAACCTTTTAATGAGTGGGAAAGGAAGCAAGATCACTCGGCAATCTTTTCATGTTTAGAGAGTCTAAAAAGAGCTTAAATACGACTCCAAGGGGTTCCTTTTTCGTATATCCATGTGAGTCTAAAAAAGTGATAAAATTCTACTTGGTTACATTCTCATGTTTTTTCAAGCACGAGAAAGAACAAAGACCAAGCTCGGTATGCCCCCAGCTTGAAACCTAGTGGATTAACTCTAAAATGATCATCAAAGGCTGGAGACATGCCCTCCAAGATTCAATTCATTCACTGACTGTGAGGTTGTCACAATTTCTCTACTAGATGGAGAAAAAGGATAAGGGTGGATGAAATGAAGGTTCAAAAGAGGTGACTGTTTCATTTTTGAACGAGCTTGACACAGGGAAAGAACTATGCTCAGAAATCTGGGTGATATCCCCAGATTGTTGTTTCATTTTTTAACGAGCTTGCTACAGAGAGGAAAACTCTGCTCAAGGCTTCTGTTTCATTTTTTAACAAGCTTGCTACAAAGAAGAGAAACTATGCTCATGACCTCTGTTTCATTTTTTAAGGAACTTGCCACAGAGAGAGAAAAACTATGCTCGTTGATTCTCCTTGATCATGGCTTCCAAGAGAATAACGCTTTGGAAGGATACCATGTCAAGGGACAAGACTTGGTCATGGCTTCCAAAATATATTCACTAGATGGAAGAAAATCACTCTGGAAGGAACACATGTCGAGGGTCATGACAAGGGTAAAGATATCAGGCTCCAATAACCCTACCGAAGAGATCACCATGTCAACTACCGAATCCAAATCATCGGAAGTTGAAGGCATGGGAGATGATGGAAAATCGACATCATGAGGGGAGATAGACTGTATATCTACCCAAATTTATTCATGAGGAGGGAGAAAATAGGATCAATGATGGTTATCATCTCGAGGTAGCTTGTCAATTCTCAACATTTCTATAATAGATTCATCAGAGGGAAAAATTGGGGAAATTTAGTCGATTGTAGATGACAAGGAACTTAACCGTGATGGCATCAAGCAACTGTCGGGTTCCAATAGATGGTGGTCATCCAACGAGGGAGAAGCAGATTGGATAGAAACGGATGATGTTTTGGCTGGACTAAGTGGCACTGTGTCACCTAGTGCATCGAATTCCAATGGACTAGGTACAATCCAAGGGTCAGATGATTCCAAAGATTGATAAGCCACTGTCGAAATCATATCGACGGTGGCAATATGATGTGTATTTAGTGGAAGTGGTGTAGGGAAGGTACCCAAAAGGTTAGAATATTTCAGCAAGCCAACACCAATGCTTTCATACGTGATCTTTTGATCTCCCAAGAATGGAATATTGTTGGTAGCAGGAGTGCGAGCATCGATTGTGCAAAAATCTAACTGATCAACAGTGACAATTTTTCCCTGATGAGGAAATTGTACACATTGAAAAACTAATGAGGAAACGACATTGATAGCATAAAACCAACTTCTTCCAAGTAACAAATTGTAATCGAGGGGAGCATCTACCACCTCGACATCAACAGTGACAGTTTTGCCACCCAATTGGATGGCCAAGGACTGTAAAAGCCCATGGGGATGAAAACCTCGCCCATTGAAGGTGCATAACATCGTTGGGGATTTGTTAAGTGTGGGGGATTTTAAACTTTTCCAACATTCTAAAGACATGACACAAGTTGAGGCTTCCTCATCCAGAATAGTTCAGTGGATTTGTTGATTGTGAACAACAACATCAACTTGGAAAGCAAGTTTATGGGAGAGTCGAGATGTATAATTTTCCAGGTTAAACATGATATGGTTGGATGACTCAGGATCAACAGCACCAATGCTGCCAAGAGCGTTCTACGTTGACTGCGATAGTGCTATAGAACTTCTAACGCAGACATAGAACACAGTGCTTGAGCCAAATCTTCAACAATGTTGTAGTTCTGGGCACCACGTGAACTAGGATTAAAGGTAGATTTATGGATAGTGCTCTTAGGAGGGCATAAGATAGATTCAAACGTAGGTTTCTCAATCTGAAGTGGTCCATATAGAGGATTAACCGATGGAGGACTAACGGAGGATGGTGATGGATCCGGTAAAGTACCAGTACCGTTAGTGACCTTTCCTTTGTCAGGGTTACCTGGTGTGTCGTATGTATTAGAGAGAGTGTTCACATTAATCCCATTAAACATATAATATTTCACTTGTCAAGGCCTCATCATGAGGATGGCTAGAACTGCCCCTAGAAGAGGGGGTTTGAGCAACCATGGATTGTTGCTGTAAAAAAGGCTGAGTAAGCACAACAAGTTGTGAATTTCCCTGGAAACATTTGGCCACTTCATTGTGATATGGACAGTCTCAAGTGTAGTGATTGTCACCACAAATGATACACATGAATTTCAGTTTCCATTGTGGTTGATTTTGGGTAGCAGGTGTTTGAGTTTGATTTTTTGGTTGTTCATTGTTATTAGTATTTATTTATTTATTTTTTGTCTTCTTCTTACCTCCGGATTGTTGTGAAGGGATAGGTTGAACTGCATTCACCTCAGAAATCTAAGTTTGAGGGTAGGTAGAGGAGAGTGTGGTCATCTGGGAAGTAGATTGAGTTTTAATGGAACCGATAACACCGTCCGCATGAGATGAGGATGACGGCTTGGATGGATCGGCATTAGCTTGAGAAACATTCAGAATAAAACCATACAAAGTACCATATTTTGAATAAACCAAATCTAAGTACTGAGCCCAAGCAATGGTTTCTTCCTCGGTGACTGTGCCACCCATAGCGACATCACGAGCAATCGAGGGTAAAAGTGATTTAGTAAACCATTCCACCAATAATATCTCAGGAATGATTACCTTGATCATCCTTCGTCATCGTCTCCACTCATGAATATGGTCATAGATATGCACGGAGTCAGTTTGACGAAGGGAAGTCAAGAGTTTAGTACCTGTCTCATAGCGAATAGGTAGTTGAAAGTGTGTGAGGAAATACATGGCAAGGGAATTGAAATCATGAAAAGAGGCACGTGGTAGTTCAATATACCACTTTGTTGCAGAGTCCGTAAGTGTTCATTGGAAAAGACGCAAACGTATAGAATCATCCATGAGGGAGTTTTATGAACACCACAAATGGAAAGTCATCACATGGTTATTTGGATCTTCTCCAGATTTTCCGTCAAATTTCGGAATATCGGAAGGAATTTTAGCTGGAATAACTTACCAAACCGGTGAATGAAAAATAGGATCATTAGTTAACCGAGACAAGTCTGGGATATCCAGAGTCGCAAGGAAAGGTAGTTGTTGGTTAATTTGTGGATGATACTGGTGTGGCATAGGAACACCAGTAGGACCATAAACTGGGTTAGGTGGATAGTTGTAACCAGTAGGTTGTCCTACATACAGTTGTTGCTGACCAGGATAAAGAGGATTCGATGATGGCTAAGAAACATTTGCATAACCTGGTGGGTTCTGAGCATTATAAGCTGGGTGATTTTCTTTCCCATAAGGAGGATAAACATTTTTCCCTTGAGGAGGGTAAGGAGTAGATCCTAGAGGCAAATACACATTAGACCCATGGGGAGGATAAGGTTGTTGTCCCTAAGGACTCCAGGTGGTGTTTGGGATGTCGCTCAAATAAGGTTGTCCGTAAGATGGTATGGAAGGAACAGGATTTGATACTCCTCCTTGTGGGTTATGAAATGAGTGCCCCCCAATGTGGGGTTGGGTAAAAATGGTTCCTGAAGATACTCCCCAATATTGTGAAGGGTTTCCAGCAAATGAAGGTTTCCCCCCTGCCAGTGGTGGATTAACGACCGGGGTATGACTAGAAAAGGGAGGTTTCCCTCCAGGAGGAGAATGAAAAGGGGGTTGTCCCCCGGGAGGGGTAGGCCCACCATAGAATGGTGGTCCTCCAAGAAGGATAGGTCCGATAGATGGAAGTTTCCCTCTAGTCGGTTGTATTTGGATGGCAAGGTTCTGCATTCTCTGGTGCAAATATTTCCCAACAAGATCGTGCGGAACATGTGGAGCTGTAGAGTGAAAGTTTGTAAAAGTGGGGGTAGCGATCGAAGTGCCTTGGGAATGAGTAGAGGTGATGAGTCCAGCATTAGGATGAAATTGTGCTGACATAACAGTAGGGTTAATGACCTGATCGATGGGGTGATTCATAGTTTGACTAGATGGTCCTGTTTCACCAGGAGGGTCATGAGGATGAAAGGGTTGTTGAAAGGATTCAAAATTCTCATAGAGATCGCATCCCGATGAAGTCCTCCATATAGAACGAGCAGGTGTGGGATTCATATCTACTGTAGTGGTAGGATGAACAAGAGTCCTATACTCATCACCAAAGGTTGGTTCTTTGGATCCCATATATGTTTTGGTAAAATCTCTCTCTGATAACTGTGGGACCTCTTCGTCTATGACATTCCCAAGGGAGTCTAAACGAAGCAAAAGTGGTTTGAGAGGGGTTACTAACACAAATGTAGTGCGAGGAGTGGGATTCTCAACCGTAACAAAAGCGCCTTCTTGATTGTCTAAAGGAGGAGTAACAACACTCCCAGCATCATATTGATTTTCTACCTCTCCACGGTAGTTGTCTTCTAGAGGGTTAGGAGGTAAGGGTTGGTAGCCTTTCGGAGGAAGTCCTTGCATCCTACGTGATCGACAAAGACCTTTATCATCTACAGACTCAATTTTGGAGAATAACAGTATACGCTGAAAATCTAGGGCCAACTAACAAAAGAAACAACATATGCTAATAAACACTAGGAATCAAAACCAAAAAAACAAGACTTCTCTCGATGATTGTACTAGTTGGTGATGAAATCAAACATCGTGTGACCAAATCAAGAAGGGGCTAGGATCTAGTGGAATAGTTACAATGGTGACCTGCTTAATGGACTTTCACCTTGGTGCAAGCTTCTATGCAGTAATTGTGGATTTACCCTCCAAGGAGCCTGAGTGAGTTTGACCAATGTATGTTCCATGTACAGTGAGACTTCCCTTCACCGTCACCTCGTGTAAGTACCTAAGGATTATGGAAACTAAGGACACCAACTGGAAGTCATCCCCTGGGTGGGTACAATCGACAGTCCAATCTGAACGTATGGGCAGGATAACAAGTCCAAAATCAACTCGAGAGGCTCCCACACATAATCATGGGTATACCCTCAAGTGACCCCCAATATATGATCTGACCACTATAAACAGTTAAACCACGGAGGGATAATCTCCGTAATTCACCCAAATTCGACCTCGTGCGTAACCCCTGTGTGAGAGGGGGATCACATAAAGCCTATACGACAATTAGATTTGACTCTCCCTATCTTAGGATGTAATGTTTGTTTTGAAAAGCTTTTAAGAGTTGTACTCACAGCCTAATCCAAAGTGCTAATCCTAGTCTAATGTTCGCGGAAGATCCTAGAAATAAAATGTTCTAGATAAATTTTAATTAGCGATGATTTTACGGTTGTTCTTTACTCAAAGGGTGTATGACAATGAAACTAATGGTATCATAACTCAATTCCCAAAAATGCACAAGAAGATGATAAACAATCGTTTCTTTTGATGAATTCCTATTTAAGGGAAGAAGAAAATTTGTTTTCACTATCAAACACTAATATGCAATGTCCTCATACAAGTGTTTCTCAATCAAAGCCAATGCAATGCTAAAAATTTCATAAATGCCTTCTAATATCCAAACCAATCACTAAAATATGTCCTTTTTCTTATATGTGAATGATAATCAAATGAAAAACTTCTAATGTCAATCAGACTTCAGGATTAAACAATTAGAAGCAAACCTCACACAAAACAAAAAATACACTCTCGTCATGGAATAGATAAGAAGGACAAAGATAACCAAATTTGCAAACAAGAACCAAAGAAAAACCTCAAACAAAAGAGAAATGTTGGAAAACTAACCTCAAAGATCAAACAGAAAGGTTCACAGACCTTTAGATTTCCTCACAAAAATTTTCACTCAGTCAGATAAAGGAGAAGAAAACAACAAGTTAACTCTAGGTCAACAAAGACAAAGAGTGGCTTCAAGGAAAGGAAAGAAAATGTCAAAATCCCCAAAAAAAGAGGATGAATTCTCATAAATAAGGTGTTTGAAAGCCAATACCAAGATGGAATAAGAGTATGAGACCCTGAGCAAATGCCAAAACCAAGAAATAGCTTCAGAAGATGAAAATTCTGGAGAATTTCTCACAAAAATGGGGTAGTGCTCTGGTGTAAGGGGCACCAAAGCATTCCAGCACTCTGTGTAAGGCTAAAAGGGAGTGCTAGCTCTCTGACGGCAATAGGGGGGAGCACTCTATTCTAAAAACTCTAAAAAAAATCCCAGAAACTCAAAAAATCAAGGAAATTCAGTCAATCGGGGTAATCATGATGACATAAAGAGGCAATCAAACAAATCTAAGAATCAAAATGACAATATGGAGAAGGTCAAAATCAGTGGGCAAAGGGCCAAAACAAGATCGAGGAATAGAGACAAAAATCAGATCTCCTCCCTAGTGGAGTTGCCAATTTCTGTTGTAGGTGAATCCCCCTGTGGACAAGTGGATTCCCTCTTGGTCTCTAGACTCCTAAGGCCAAGATAGAAAAGTGCTTAATATGGACACTGAATTCCTTTTATATCTAATTAAACTAATCAATGAAAGAGAAGGAGAAATATATGTACCTTATTAGCGACGTTTGTCCTTGCAAAGTCCAGGTTGAACTTCGATCCTGAGCTCCTTGATAGGTCCTATAAAACAAAAAAAGGTACCAAAGACTTCCTACTCTACTGAGATTAGATCAAACATAGATTCATCTACTACAGACAAACTCATGTGGAACAAGCATAAGTTTGAAAGAAACAGGCCATGCATTGATTATTAATGAGAACAAGTAAAAGTACTTACAATCCTTTGAATGAAGGTGCAACAACCTCTTCCAGTTCTCCTTGTCCAACCCCTTTGCTCCAGTAATCTACATTGATTGCTTTGATGTCATGTCACTCATGAGATCATAAGTTTCACATCTCCAATCTTTTCCATGTACCTTTCACCATGAGAATGCCTCCTTATATAACCTTAGAGAGGCTCAACCACTTGAGAGATATTTTGGATAAGTTAAGGATTCCTCTCCTTCAGTTGAGTATCTTCTCTAATATCGTGAATTGATCATCTATTCGAATCCAACTACCTTCAGGAATTGAGGGATTCTTCCCTGATTTGTCTCAACAAACCCAAAAATTGCTCAGAAAAGGGTAGCGCTCCCCCAAAATGGTGCACAGGGCTCTCAAACACTCCCCCAAAGAGGCTCGGGGAGCGCCAGCACTCCATGACAATGGGTAGGGGAGTGATCCTCTCCAAAATTTATTTTTTAGTGGTTTTTTCATTTGCAAAAGGTTTGTACTTCATTTCAACGGATTTCTCTTCTTCCAAACTAGCCTTTGAGGTGTCTTAAGTGTCTTTGTGATGTCGTTAGAGGCACGACATAGGCAAGATGGAAGTATGATGTTTTTGACACTTGCAACACTTATAGTCAAGACGTGACACTTGTGGAAAATATGCGACACTTACAACACTTGTAATGATGACACTTGCGACATTATCGAACTGAGTAATTTTGAGGTGTAACAACTTGGTCAATAGGCAGAACTTTTAGATCATTAATTTCTTCTATAGTAGAGACCTTTGGGTTGAACCTATCTGGCAGAGATCTCAAAATTTTCTGAACTAAAGAGGCTTCCTCAATTTTTTCACCAAGTCCTTTCATTGCATTTACTAGTTCTTCAACTCTCATAAAGTACTTCCCAACAGTTTCATCCTCTTTCATATTTATCTGTTCAAACTGTAATCTATAGTTTTGAAGCTTGGCATCCTTTACCTTCTCATTACCTTCATAAATCCTAATGAGTTTGTCCCACATTTCTTTGGCAGATTCTAAGTGCATAAATTTCACACATTCTACTTCTGCAAGCCCACTCATAATAGCATTCATAGCCTTAGCGTTGAAGCTGAATTCTAGCTTGTCAACCTTAGAAGCTAGTACAAATGGATTCACATAACCAGTGTCTACCACATCCCAGACATCTACACCTAAAGCCATTGTGTAGGTTCCCATCCTAACTTTCCAGAAGGAAAAAAAATTTTCGTTGAATAGGGGGGGCTTATTGGTTGAAGTTACTTCATGGATAGTCATGTTTAATCTCTAGGATCTACCCTTAGACAAAAGGAACCCGCTATGATACCAATTGTTAGAAAACTGAGAGGGGGGGTGAATCAATTGTTATTGTTCTTAAACAATTATAACCATTTTAAACTCATTACAAAACACTCAATGATGAACACAATATGTTGGTTACTAATATCCCCTATCGTCTGAGTTATTGACCCAGGGTTCATGTCTTTTAGTTTTCCAACAAAGCCTATAAAACTATCAACCCTCCTGGTAAGCGAGAAGGCAACTCAGTACACAGAGTGCACTATGCAGTCTCACCCGAGATATCTTTAAATGGGTGGCTGTAAGACTCAGGTGTTTACAGCCTAGGATTGAGTATGAGATAGGGGTTTATTACTATGAGCCATATACTATGAATCGTGATTGTAATCTACTATTATTCGCGGGTGTGTATCTATCTTTCACAGTTTATTTCCCGAACAACACAATCGTATTCCAAAACAATGTATTAACTCGTTCATTAAGAATAAAAATTGACTGGTGAAAGAAAAAAAATATATACATGGATTCATCACATTACATAGATATTACCGTGGTTCACCCCCTCCTGGGATACGTCCACAAAGATTGTCTCTTGGATCTTTTATTATGGTAGTTTTTCATCTCCAGTGTCATGCGCTTATAATCCCCTCAGATGTGTAAGATATGTATGAGGAGAACTATATCACACCAAGATCCACAGCTTGTGATCTAATCCTTGGATCTTTCTTCTCTCCTCTATTCTTAGATCAACAACTTACAAAAATGGTTCATAGCAGTTTTACATAACGCATCAACTCGTACATAACTATGATAGGATATTACAAAAGCCGAACTAATACAAAAGTGAAACAACCTCTATATGATACCTACATATCTATATTTATATATATCAGGCTCTTCAGCCATTTACAATGTATTAAATAAACCCTAACCCTATCGACATTAGGTATTCCTCTGATGCGCGCGTGTTGTTCTTCCTCCAGCTGTCGCTTTCCTTGTGCATGCTTTCTTGCATGCACGCGTGTTGTATTAACTTCCAGCTGTTACTTCCATTTTTTCACGCTTTATTTCCCACGATCATCCTTATTTCCACTTCAACGTGGTGATAGAAGGCCCCCAGCACTGACATGTGACTCAGCCTGAGTCACCTAATCCTTTTGAGCTTCTTCGATCTCCCTGGTGATCGTCTGGAAATTTTCCTTGAGCTCTGTTTCTTTTTTCAGTTCCTGAATGGTCTTCTCCTTGATGGTGTCTACTACCTGAACTGCCACTTCGTCGCTCAACAATCCTACACATTCAGCCTGGGTCTGTGCTATATGTGTTTTAGATCCTTTTTCCTATGCAAGTATTTCTTCTACCCATTCTTATAGGGGCTCTATTTGAGCCTGACACTCATGTTTCTATGTTTTCACAATGATAAGTTATACCTGCATATTCTTCATATCCTGCGTCCCTTTGAATCATTATGGGATTGGTATGGTCTTCTTCCTCTGTTTGAGTTCTTGGATCATTGCATTGATCCTTTCTTTGTCCTTGTCCAAATGTTGGACCTATGGATCCTCCTCCAACCTTGTCCAAAGTTGCATTGCTTTATCGAGCAATTCAACTACTGTTCTAACTTGTTTTTCCATATCCTACAACTGCGTTGTTTCTTCCTACTTCCTTTTCTCCTTCACTGCCAGTGGAGTGGTTGGTGCGAGTTGTTCATGGAGATTGTCGATCTCCTTATGATATTGATCAATTGCCTACGCAATCTAGTCAATATTTCCTACTACTGGGAGTTCATTTCCTTGCGCAGTGCTTGGGAGATTCTCAAAAATTCCTCCCACTCTTCATTCCAGTTCATTCTTTCATTCTTTTTCCTCCTAAGTTTCGAGCTTGGCCTTCTCACAGACTTTTTACAGCACCTGCCGCTTCTTTGTTTCTTGCTGTAGCTCGACTAAGTTTTTGTGTGCACGAGGTTGTACCTCGTGGTCGACGCTAACCTGCAAACTGTGTAGTTCCCTTGATGGAATCTGCGTCAAGACCAATTGGATGTGTTCCAAATCCTTCAAGGGTGTTTTCCCCACAATTTCATCCATGCGCAGCATGCTAGGTTTGATGTAAATCATTTCATTTGTGTGTGGCATGGAGTGGACTGGGTCTCGTTATTCTACCTCCACTCTTTATTTGGTCTATATTGTCGGTAGCTCTATGCCTCTGTTGCTGCTTGATGTCTATGCTTCCCCAAAATGCTTGAGGAACTGTCCCATTTCTATCATCTCTTTTTGCAGTTTATCCCTGTGGTGTGATGCATGATCGAAATCTTCTACTAGGAAATCCTAGACCATTCTGGAAATCATTTCCCCATTGTCCTCTATGATCATATAGTCTAGCGATGCTCATTGTGCCTTTTATTTCTTGCGTGCACCTCTTGCCTACACGACTGGTCTCTTATTTCCCCCTGGTTCCTATGTGATGGGGTTTGGGGCGGTCTCCTACGCTCCCTCAGCCTATTTATGTTGTCCGTTGGTCGTTTGTGTAGTCTGTTTCTTCCCCTTTTGGGTCCCTATCCGTTTTGACCCTTCGTCTGCCTAAATCGGCTTGGTTTGGCCCGTCCTTGGTTTTTTGGGCACTAGGATTTTCGGAGGCTACGTTTCTGCCTGTTCTTCCTCTCCTTCTATTATTGTTTCCGGTACTTCCTGAGTAATGGTTGGTATCCTCCATTCATCAGGCCATTCACTGATGACCATGTTGATATCACCCTTTGTGATGCAGCAGAGATTATGTAGCCACTGTTTATCTGTATCCTTCCTTGGTTGTAGCCACATTTTTTGACGTGTGGCCCAAAAGTTGGTGATGTTCGCATATCGCACGATAGCCTCTGGTGTTATTCTCCATGATCGACTGATAACTTCCCGTATATATCATAGGTATGCTTTGAATATGATTATGTTCTCCCTCTTATGCCTGGCCTGTGGCCCGGATCTCAGTAATAGGTATCTTTCTCCCACTGGTTGTGGTCTGGTACAAAACATTACATACCCTGGTTCTCGCCATCCCATGAAAGCTATTAGGGTGATTAGACATGAGTAATGGAACTTTGTGCCTAGGTCCTGCGCATCCTTGTAGTCCTCTTGAAATAAGTTCAATAAATATGGCGCCCAACTTATAGAGGTGCCTTTTGCGCAATGGAACCATTTGTTGGTTATTAGTCTCCTCTATCATCTGAGTTATTGACCCAGGGTTCATGTCTTTTGGGTTTCCAACAAAGCCTCTAAAACTATCGACCCTCCTTGTAAACCATAAGGCAACTCAATACACAGAGTGCACTACGCAGTCTCACCCGAGATAGCTTTGAATGGGCGGCTGTAAGACTCAGGTGTTTACAGCCTAGGATTGAGTATGAGATAGGAGTTTATTATTACGATCCATATACTATGAATTGTGATTGAAATCTACTATTATTCGCAGGTGTGCATCTATATTTCACAGTTTATTTCCCAAACAACACAATTGTATTCCAAAACAATGTATTAACTCGTTCATTAAGAATAACAATTGACTGTTGAAAGAAAAAAAAGATATACATGCATTCATCACATTACACAAATATTACTGTGGTTCACCCCCTCCTGGGATACATCCACAAATATTTGTCTCTTGGCTCTTTTATTATGGTAGTTCTACATCTCCAGCACCATGCGTTTACAATCCCCTCAGATGGGTAAGATCTGTATGAGGCGAACTAGATTGCACCATGCTCCACAACCTGTGATCTAATCCTTGGATCTTCATTCTCTCCTCTGTTCTTAGCTCAGCAGCTTACAAAAATGGTTCATAGCAGTATTACATAATGCATCAACTCGTACATAACTATGATAGGATATTACAAAAGCTGAACTAATACAAAAGTGAACCAACCTCTATATGATACATGCGTATCTGTATTTATATATATCAGGCTCTTTATCCATTTACGATGTATTACCAAAACCCTAACCCTATCGACATTAGGTCTTCCTCCCATGTGCATGTATTGTTCTTCCTCCAACTGTCGCTTTCCTTGTGCCCGCTTTCTTGCATGTGTGTGTCCTGTGTTACCTTCCAATAGTTACTTCCGTTTCTGCACGCTTTCTTTCCCACGATCATCCTTCTTTCCACTTTGGCCTGGTGCCAACACAATAATTCAGGGAAGTAAGCAATAGAGTATTCAACATCAATCACACACATGAAGTATACAGAAACAAATATTGTTGGGGAAACCCATAAAGGGAGAAAACCTCTTCTTCCTAATATGATAAGTAGTCTTTATTTTCTGTACATTATCATTCTTATGAGAACCAACTCTTTGTGAGGCTACCACCTTTGTTTTACAAGTTGAAACTTGTTGGGAGCACCAACTCTCTGGTTTATCTAGCACCCACTATAAGGAAGCACCAACTCCCTAAGTGTTCCAACACCAACTGGATGGAAGCACTAACTTCCAGACACATAGGCACCAACTTGTATAACAGAGAACAATGGTTCTCCTCTGCACCATCCTACCACCCTGGTTTTTCTAGATACAACCATATGGAAGCTACAACTCCTTGTGTTCAAGCACCCACTTGAAACTCCGAGGACAACAGTCCTCCCTAGCACCACCCTACCACCCTAGTTTCTAAAACCTTTGATTGAATAATACTTTACAACAATACAGACATATCAAATCTTACCACTTCTTCTATGTTCTTCAATTCTGCTCTGTTTTTGTCTGTTCATGCTTGGCTCCACTTGTTGTCTCTTTCCATATTCTCTTCCTTTGTTCTTCTCATGCTCTTAGGTTCTCATACAGTCTGCTCATGTCACCATTTCTTCTCTATCAAGCTTATATTCTACATCTCTGCATTTTCCCCCTCTATTCATGTTGTCATGTTTATTACATACAATTCAACTTGTTTTACTGAGAAACAACAACCTCTCTCTGTCATGGCATTTTTCTTTTATTCCTGCTCTCATCATCTGTTACACTCTACATCTCCAATGCTCAAGTCGGGAATCTCAAAAACACGCAGGAATCATGATTCCAATGCTCAGGAACAATGATTCAGTTAGTGTAACTAAATCGTAATTGATCAAGAAACCACGAAGTGAAACAACAACCTTTCAATTAGATTTTCTACTTAATCTGTGTCATTGGATTATACACACACACAGGCCTTTTGATTTTCCAATGCATAACCTCCGAAGTGGAGCCTAGCAATGCTAACTCCTTCCCCTATCTTCTGTTGATGTGACCTTGGGTGATGATATCATGTGACCATGCGATTGCGGGTGTGGCCAAAGGTGGTTTGAGGGAAACACACTTTTCACCCTACAATTCACTACAAAGATCCATGTATGACTTTGGTGATACCATGGTTTTGATTGTGGTCCGCTCAAGAAAAATTAAGACCCGAGCATGTTCTTATCCCACAATTGAGCACGACCGTTGATCTCCAATACCTTGGTGATGCCTCTTGATCAACGATTTTTATATGTATTCCTTTCCTTACTTCTTTCCTTTGTCCACGCCCGATCCCATATCTCCATGATCTATCAATACGTAGCTTCCTTCCAAATCAATGACTATGATTGATTCTATCCTTCCGGTATTTGGGAGTTTCAACTCTCAAACATCTCTTTTCCCATATGAAAATCTTCCAGAGTGGAAGATCTATTGACACCTGTCTCCTTGAATCTACGATCAGGATCTCCTTCGCAAGTTTGGCCTTCGGGACTTTCAATTCTCAAACTCTCGTTTCTTCCATACAACAATCTTTCAGAGTTGATGATATGCAGACACCTATCCTCCTTAATCGACAACTCTACCTCTACTTCATGGATTTTACCTTTCAACTGGATCAATGGTCTTGTGTCCCCTTTCTCAATCAATGGTTGAGATCTGTTTCGCTACTACGGGCTTCGGTGATTTCAAAACTCAAACTGACGCTCTGGATCAGACGACCCAGATTCACTTCAGACGATATAATGCTTGAGATCTACTTTGGATGATCCAGTGGTCAATAATGTATTTCGGCTCTCCGGATTTCTAGGATTCGGGGATTTCAAATCTCAACTTCACTTCCTTCACTTTCTCCTGGAGTGTTTTTCCCTGAACTGCACAGATTTCCTCAACGCATCCTTCTGGAAACCGACGACCTGGATCTTGTTAACCCCTTGAGTCTTCAGTGATCTCGTTTCCTTCCCAACCACAAAATCCCAAAGTGATCCACTTCAGAGTTGTGGATCGTGTGCTACCTGTCAGTATTGACGATGGATGGTCCCTACTTACTTCGGGACTTCGGGACTTTTACAAGTCCTCTCTCCTGTGCTCATCTAAAGGCTTAACCTTCGTTCATTTATCTCTATATCCAACGAATGTTGATCCTCGGTGCTTAGATCCAATGGATTAGATCTGTACTTCTCTTAGATATAATGGTTGTCCTAAATCCCGAAATGTATCTTAGATTGACGGCTGAGAGAGACTTCAGACCTTTGTCCTTCGAGACTTTGGGACTTTTGAAATTTGTTGGTGATGAAACTCCTGAAGTAAATCTCCCAGAGTGACGTAGCTTGCTTACGTCACTTGTTGACATGGCACGAGCCAATTTCCTCTTGACACTTGTCATCATCTGATTATGCCATGTGTACTTGCTAACGTGGTCTTCCAACTTGGTCTGCCACATGTACTTGTAGACATGGTTTGCTGATGTGGTTATCCCTGATCTAACAGTCATGGCATTTTCTCTAGATCTAATGGTCCTTATTCATTTCAGATTTCGAGCTTCGAGTAATTTGACTTTCAAGTTTCCAATTCTTCTGAAGTGAGATTCCCCGAACAGTAACCTCCTCGCAAATTTTGATGTGAACCAAATGTTGTTCATCGATCATGTTCTTAGATCGATGGCTCGATCTATCTTTAGTGCTTCTATTCTATCTTATCCTATCCTTCCACTTAGAATGAACCAACGGTTGTTAGGTATTTGGTTGATGGTCCTTTGGATCGGTGATCTAACGACCACTTTCACGCTTCCTCCTGAACTGTCTCACCTTTTTCTCCACCTTTTTTTCTTGACATCAATGACAAGCACACTCTTCCTGTAAACATGCCAACAAAGAATGCCTCCCTATATGAGAAGGAGTGTTAATGATTGCAACTATGTGAGACATTATCCATGTTATAAACCTATGAGATGTGGATCATTGCAGCTATGTGAGTCTTTCTCCATCTTACAAACCTAAGAGAAATCCCCTAAGAATGGTATGTGGTTCCTACCTGAGACAGAGATGGAATGTAGAGATGACCTCCTCCATTCAGAGAGTTGAGATAAATCCATATGATTATCCAGTGGGAAAGGTGATATGTTAAGTTAGACATGCATGTGTGATGCAGACGAGGTCTGTGCTAACACCCCGCAGGGTCTCTCCACCTCACCTCCTGCTCACAGGATCTTTCTCAATCCCCTCTTTCAGACGAGCCGAAATTGGCTCTTTAGATTCCCCCAGTGGAATCCCGGTGCAAACACCCGATCCACAGGTCCTTTCTTCTTCTATTAGGACCTCTGCATGAACCGTGACCAATTTCCCCACAGGAAACAATTGTTGGGCGTCGGGGTTTCAGACTTTCTGTTGTCACAAACCTCTATCCTCGTGAATCCCTGATCCCCAAATTATCGATGAGCTCTCGGTTCCTATGGGTTAGCCCTCCTGGTTTATCCCCTGGCCCACATGACCGGTCCCCGTGACCGTAGCCATACCTTTCATCGGGATTTCGGCGTTTTTGATGTCGAGATACATAGGTAACTGGAACTCCTGATCCTCCGATTCCCGATGAGCACTTTCTCCATGCACTGGCCCTCCTAGCTCATCTCCTGGCCAATGTGACCACTACTCGTGACCGCATCCTTGCCCCGTCAGGGTTCGGGGTTCGCGGTTTCTAAATGCAACCGTTCTGTGTTCACGGATTCCCCGATATGTCGATCCCCGATGCGTTGGTCCTCCGACAGCTCCCGGTCTTCTCCTTTGTTATGACGACAGCTGGCTCTCACTACGCCTCTATCCTCCTGCTCTGTTGTGGTGACAACTGTACCCCACTCATCGGGGTTTCGCGTATCATGAATCCAAAGTGCGCGAACAAATTTCCCTTGAAAAATTTGATTTCCTGATGAACAAAATGCCGACGGCGCCCGATCCTTTGCCACCTTTCCTCCTGACACTCGGTGTGGCCCCACGGTCCTAGACCTTATCGGGAAATCGCATATCGCGATTCTGCAATGCACAAAACCTTTGTGCTCGGGATCTCCAATATCCCGATTCTCGACTCTTCCCAGATGTCTGACACCTGTCCTCCACGCCGACTCCGGTCACGGATTTTCCCCGGTGCACTAGATGATTTCCATGCGTCCTTCCTCCAATGGACGGTTCTGATTACATCGGGATTTTGGGACTTCTGATGTCCTATTTCCCTCGACCTTGAGAACTCTGATTCTTCGAATGCCGATATCCCAGTCCTTCAATGGATTCCTGCCACCTGTCCACTGAACGGACGGTCCAGATTGTGTCGGGGGTTCCGACCTAGATTTTCCCCGATCTCTTGTCAACGGGAATGCCCATTTCCCGATGCACCTAAATGTTGATGGCGTTGGATCTCTGCCCCGTGTCCCTCTGCCAACGGATGGTCCAGATCCCATCAGGATTTCGCAACTTGCGCTATCCCAGTTCTTACGACCACGAGAACTCCGATTCTCCGATGGTCGATATCCCGATGGCCTGTCGGGACTTCTCCCTTCCTATTCATGGGGTTAACTTTCCCGCAGCTCCCGCAGATCTGACGGCTGACGGGATTCCTGCTCTGATCTGACGGCCCAGATCTGTTCTTCTGTGCACTCCTCCTCCCGAGGCTTAGCTCCGCGCAACTCTTCCCGATCCTACGACTGTCAGGATTTCTGAGTGAGATCCGACAGCTGTTGGTCTCCTCCTGTTGTGGCTTCTCCTGAGCTCCTCCTGGACATAAATTCTTCAATGGTCCAGATATTTTCCTTCCGCCGATCTGACGGCTGTCGCTGCTCCTCCTGAGCTCCCTATGCACTTTCATCCCAAACTTGGGAGAACTTATATTTCTCCAAGGCCTCTACCTTTTCCTGTTCCCTCTGCGAGCTCCTCAAACTTGAGTCTCGCTACGCGTATGAAACGTTGCCCTTCCTAAGCTTGTTCTTCTTGAATCCTTAAAGGATTATGATGTCTGCGCTCCTCCAGATTCTTTGCGCACCTACAGTGTTGTCACTCCTGATCTTTCAAAACTACTCAGACCCCTTGGGGGATTTTATCCTTCTTCTCCTTCAGATGGAGAATGAAATGGATGCCTCCTTGGCCATCCTACACTCCAGCAACCTCTGGCTGAGTGCTTTGGGTATTCAGTAACCCTGTGAGAATCCCTCAGTGGATTCTCCCTACACTCCAGCAACCTCTGGATGAGTGCTCTGGGTATTCAGTAACCCTGTGAGAATCCCTCAGTGGATTCTTCCTCTAACTTTCAGAACTCAAAGAGTTCTCTTTTCCTGTGTCGTCTGCACACTTTCTCGATGCCCTCCTGGCGGAGTATCTTCTCCACAGAATGTTCAGTAGTTCTGGGTCCTTGTGCACCTATGCACTTGCTCGGTGCCCACCTGGCATAGCTTCTCAGAATCCTCAGTGATTTTGGTCTTTCTCAAACTCTCTACAGAGTTCTTCTTCAATGCAACCTGTGTGTATGCTCAATGCCCACTTGGCAGAGCTCTACAGAATCCTCAGTGATTCTATCTGCAACTGTGTTTCTCGCCCACACAACGCTACCTCCTGAGGTGTTCAGCAACCTCACATGTCTTCTTCCTAAGTTGATGATTTCAGTCCTGTGCCTCGGTATGTCTCTTTCTGAATCCTCAGAGTTCAGAAGTGCACCCTCCTGTGCACGGCTATCAGAACCTCAACGTTCTATCACACCCTCCTGGTGTGAAGCCTCAAAGACCTCAACCTGAAATCAAACAAACCCTACAAATGCACAACTACAACATACATTCACAATATAAAAGGAACACACACAAACATCCATATAAGACAGAATAATGCAGGAAAAACTGCTCTCTGATTATATTAAAAATGGCAAATGCCTGTATTTTACAAGGTGTTCCTCGAGCTCTCCTCGGCTCTCTCAACTCTCTACCTCACTAACTCAAAATGAGATCTGAAAATCTCTTTTACCTGAGGGGCTCTTAGCGCTTCCCTCTAGGTTTACCTACCCTATTCAATTACCATGAATAGTTGTCTAGTCCAGCGCCTGGATCTAGATCTCAGTCGATATAGCATTAAAGTCGATCCTATCTAACGCCTGCTCAAAGGCACGGCTTTCATGGCTCACCAGCCTAAGCATATTTAATTACATTCATTACAATTTTAAATGAGGCTGCGCCTCCCTCTTAGCATACGAATGCATGCACGCTAACGTGGCTGGCTAGCTGGCTAGCTGCGTGGAGAGATGCTCCTGCATCATACTCCACTGCTGCAAAATTCATGAGCTCCTGCTCATGTGCTTCTCCTGTAAGGGGTTGGAAATCCACCTGGATCCCAAACAAATCTTTGGAGTTGTTCATCTGCTCCATTCTGTTGCTTCCGCTGTGTTGCTGCTGCTGCTGCTGCTGCCTTTTCTCTACCCAACTTCTCTTCACTGCTAGTCTACGCTGATCTCAACATCATCTCCCTGATTTCCTCTATCACTTCATCCAACTGCTCTAATGGCTGGTCTAGTTTTTGCAGTCTCCCTAACTGCAAAAATTTTTGGCCATTGGGCAGATCATCATGATATCCCACACCTTCCTCATCTATTTCCAACTTCACCTGTTGGATGCACATGCCCTGCATTTTTATCCTTTCCTCCAGGGCTTCAATATATTCCCACAGATCAGCAAAACATGCGTTGTCTGTGTCTTCTTCATCTGCTACTGCAAGCTCTCGTGTTGCAGTGTTTTCAGCTTCTCGGCTGAAAATATCGAGCCACTCCTCGGAATGCTCGTTTTCCTCTTCTGCTCCTGCTGCAAACTCCCATGTTGCAGTATCTTCAGCTTCAACGCTTAATTCTTTGAGCCATTCCTCGGAATGCTCACTTTCCTCTTCCGCTTCTGTGTCTTTTGCTGTCAGCTCCAACGCTACAGTGCTCTCAGCTTGCTGGCTGAAATCATCGAGTCGTTCCTCAGAACGCTCCTTCTCTTTTCTCTCTTCTGCTTGGGAAGTCTACACGAATTCTCCTTGGATAGTCACGATCGATTGTTCCTCTATTTATATTGTTGCATCATCTGCAACACATTTTTCCGCCTCCTCCTGGGCAAATGGTAGGAATAACTCGATTCCTCCAATCATCAGAATATCATTCTGATCTTCCTCTGTCAACTGCATCTGCTGATCCAAATTCACCTTTGATCTCACCTACTCTGTCAGCTCCCTTGGTTGAATCCAACTCACTTCAGAGTTTATGAAACCTTCAGACAGTCTCATCTTCTCATCCCTGCCCATCTGGCAATATGGGATGCTTCCGCTGCTTCCCTGGCAGATTATGAGATCAACTGATCCCATATTCATCAACACTCCTTGCTGAATCAAACTCTCCATTGAGTCCGTGAGACTTTCAGATAGCCTCAAGCGCTCATCTCTGCCCACCTGGCAATATGAGACGCTTCCGCTGCCCTCCTGGCAGTCTTCGAGATCCCGCAGCGATCTCTAATCATTGCCCAGCTAGCAATGCGAAATTCCTTCGCTGTCCTCATGATAGTCTTTGAGATCCTTAGTTGATCTCAATCTATTGCCCTCCTGGAAATCTAGAATTTCTTCTGCTCTGCCCTCCTGACAGTATTTGAGATCATCAGTCGATCTCAGTTCTGTTCCCTTGCCTATCTGTCCATTTGGAAACCTTCCACTGCCCTCCTAGCAGTCTATGAGATCCTCAGACGATCCCAATTTATATTCTTCATCATCCCAATCATCGAGACCCTTTCCAGTCTCTGGCCAACAGTGATCAATCATCTCTTCCTCTGTGGCCTTAAGGTTTTCAGCATACCTCAACCATCTCCTTAACAACCTCTACTGTCTTTTGACCATCAGCTGTCTGACTGGCCATTTCACCTTTGCCTTCTCCATTGGCAATTCGTGCATCTGTCTCCTCCTCCTATCCTGCCGCATCCGCAGTTCAAACTCCTCTATGTCTTCTTTTAATTCATAGAGTTCTCTATCCATTTCTGCTTCCTCTGCAAGCTTTTCTGCCTTGCTTTTCTTCCTACGGCCTTCAGTAGTCATTTTTCTATGTCTATCTTCCTCCTTGACAGATATGTTGTTGTCACTCTACATCTTGAGTGTGTCCAGCTTCATCTTACAGTCCTACTGACTATCTATGGATTGTTGCCTACCTGCAAGCAAGTCCTTACAGAGTCCTCAGCAACTCTTTCCTCCTTCCATCTTTCCTCTGTCTGCAATATACAAACAGATTCCCGCTCTGATACCACTTGATGTGTGTATCAGAGTGCTTTCCTTCTCTGCCTCTCTTCCTGCCTGAAATATACAGACAAGAACTAGCTCTGATACCACTTGATGCAGACGAGGTCTGTGCTAACACCCCACAGGGTCTCTCCACCTGACCTCTTGCTCATAGGATCGTTCTCAATCCCCTCTTTCAGATGAGCCAAAATTGGCTCTTTAGATTCCCCCAGTGGAATCCCGGTGCAAACACCCGATCCACAGGTCCTTTCTTCTTCTATCACGGCCTCTGCATGAACCGTGACCAATTTCCCTAGAGGAAACAATTGTCGGGCGTCGGGGTTTCGGACTTTCCGCTGTCACAAACCTCTGTCCTCATGAATCCCCGATCCCCAAATTACCAATGAGCTCTCGGCTCCTATGGGTTAGCCCTCCTGGTTTAGCCCCTAGTCCACATGACCGGTCCCCGTGACCGTAGCCATACCTTTCATCGGGATTTCGGCGTTTTTGATGCCGAGATACATAGGTAACCAGAACTCCCGATCCTCCGATTCCCGATGAGCACTTTCTCCACGCGCTGGCCCTCCTGGCTCAGCTCCTGGACAATGTGACCACTACTCGTGACCGCAGCCTTGCCCCGTCAGGGTTCGGGGTTCATGGTTTCTAAATGCAATCGTTCCGCGTTTACGGATTCCCCGATATGCCGATCCCCGATGCGCTGGTCCTCCGACAGCTCCCGGCCTTCTCCTTTGTTATGATGACAGCTGGCTCTCACTACGCCTCTATCCTCCTACTCTACTGTGGTGATAACTGTACCCCACTCATCGAGGTTTCGCGTATCGCGAATCCAAAGTGCACGAACAACTTGCCCTCAGAAACTCTGATTTCCCGATGAACAAAATGTCGATGGCGCCTGATCCTTTGCCACCTGTCCTCCTGACACTCGGCATGGCCCCACGCTCCTAGACCTTATCAAGAAATCGCATATCGCGATTCTGCGATGCACGAAACCTTTTTGCTCAGGATCTCCGATATCCTGATTCCTGACTCTTCCCAGATGTCTGACACCTGTCCTCCACGCCGACTCTGGTCGCGGATTTTCCCCGGTGCGCTAGATGATTGCCATGCATCCTTCCTCCAACGGACGGTTCCGATTACGTCAAGATTTATGGACTTCTGATGTCCTGTTTCCCTCGACCTCGAGAACTCTGATTCTCCGAATGCTGATATCCCGGTCCTTCAATGGATTCCTGCCACCTGTCCACCGAACGGACGGTCCATATTATGTCAGGGGTTCCGACCTGGATTTTCCCCGATCTCTTGTCAACGGGAATGTCGATTTCCCGATGCGCCTAAATGCCGATGGCACTGGATCTCCGCCCTGTGTCCCTCTGCCAACGGACGGTCCAGATCCCGTCGGGATTTCACGACTTGCGTTGTCCCAGTTCTTACAACCACGAGAACTCTGATTCTCCGATAGCTGATATCCCGATGGCCTGTCGGGACTTCTCCCTTCCTATTCACGGGGTTAAACTTCCCGCAGCTCCCGTAGATCTGACGGCTGACGGGATTCCTGCTCCGATCTAACGACCCAGATCTGTTCTTCTCTGCGCTCCTCCTCCCGAGGCTTAGCTCCGTGCAACTCTTCCCGATCCTACAGCTGTCGGGATTTCTGAGTGAGATTCGACGGTTGCCGGTCTCCTCCTACTGTGGCTTCTCCTGAGCTCCTCCTGGACGTAAATTCTTCAACGGTCCAGATCTTTTCCTTCCACCGATCTGACAGCTGTCGTTGCTCCTCTTGAGCTCCCTGCGCTCTTTCATCCCAGACTTGGGAGAACTTAGATTTCTCCAAGGCCTCGACCTTTTCCTGTTCCCTCTGCGAGCTCCTCGAACTTGAGTCTCGCTGCGCATATGAAACGCTGCTCTTCCTGAGCTCGTTCTTCTCAAATCCTTAAAGGATTCCGACATCTGCTCTCCTGCAGAGTCTTTGCGCACCTACAGTGTTGTCACTCTTGACCTTTCACAACTACTCAGACCCCTTGGGGGATTTTATCCTTCTTCTCCTTCAGATGGAGAATGAAATGGATGCCTCCTTGGCCATCCTACACTCCAACAACCTATGGCTGAGTGCTCTGGGTATTCAGTAACCCTGTGAGAATCCCTCAGTGGATTCTCCCTATACTCTAGTAACCTCTGACTGAGTGCTCTGGGTATTCAGTAACCCTGTGAGAATCCCTTAGTGTGTTCTTCCTCTGACTTTCAGAACTCAAAGAGTTCTCTTTTCCTGTGTTGTATGCACACTTTCTTGACGCCCTCCTGGCGGAGTATCTTCTCCACAGAACGTTCAGTAGTTCTGGGTCCTTATGCACCTATGCACTTGCTCGGTGCCCACCTGGTAGAGCTTCTCAGAATCCTCAATGATTCTGGTCTTTCTCAAACTCTCTACAGAGTTCTTCTTCAACGCAACCCGTGCGTATGCTCAATGCCCACTTGGCAGAGCTCTACAAAATCCTCGGTGATTCTGTCTGCAACTGTGTTTCTTGCCCACACAGCGCTACCTCCTGAGGTGTTCAACAACCTCACAGGTCTTCTTCCTGAGTTGATTATTTCAGTCCTGTGCCTCAACACGTCTCTGTGTGAGTCCTCAAAGTTCATAAGTGCACCCTCCTATGCACGACTATCAGAACCTCAACGTTCTGTCACACCCTCCTGGTGTGAAGCCTCAAAGACCTCAACCTGAAATCAAACAAACCCTGCAAATGCACAACTACAACATACATTCACAATATAAAAGGAACACACAGACATCCATATAAGACAGAATAATGCAGGAAAAACTGCTCTCTGATTATATTAAAAATGGCAAATGCCTGTATTTTACAAGGTGTTCCTCGAGCTCTCCTCGGCTCTCTCAACTCTCTACCTCACTAACTCAAAATGAGATCTGAAAATCTCTTTTACCTGAGGGGCTCTTAGCGCTTCCCTCCAGGTTTACCTACCCTATTCAATTACCATGAATAGTTGTCTAGTCCAGTGCCTGGATCTAGATCTCAGTCGATCTAGCATTAAAGTTGATCCTATCTAACGCCTACTCAAAGGCACGACTTTCATGGCTCACCAGCCTAAGAATATTTAATTACATTCATTACAATTTTAAATGAGGTTGCGCCTCCCTCTTAGCATACGAATGTATGTGCGCTGACGTGGTTGGCTGGCTGGCTGGCTGCGTGGAGAGATGCTCCTGCATCAATGTGGCTGAGAACAAGGTGACCGTGTGAAATCTAAAAGTGTTGGGTACATTTTCATGTGAACAGAAATGAAGATGATGTATTGGCCTCCTCTTAGCAGTAGAGTTGACGAGAAACTCCAGATGATTCTCCAGGGTGACATGGACCCATGATCAATGTGCCACGTGTCATATAGATTCATGCATTTTATGGGCTTTATATGCTTATTAGAGCATGGAACATGTCATGATTGACCTTTGTCACGTGTCACCCCCCTGGCATATGAATACTTGGCCAAAATTTGGCGAAGTGCCTGAGACTTTGAGAGCTCGGGACATTGGGAATATCTAACTGCAGGAAAACTAGAGCTTAAACGACCAAAGGCCAGGACCCACTCATCCCTTTCTCTCTGTATTATACGTCACCCCATGTAAGTGGGGACCCTTCGAGAGTCCGAAAATTCGAGACTCTGGAGGATCTGGGGTGCAATAGTGTAGAGAGGTTGAAAGGCCCGAAGGCCAAAGCCAGGTGGAGATATTCTAGGACTTCGAAATTATGGGAATTCGAGGCTCTGGAGGTTTGGAGTATATCATCGTATGTAAGTTGAAAGGCCTGAAGGCCAGAGCCACGTGGAGCTATTATGGGACTTCGAAAGTCTGGGACTCTGGAATATTTGGGATAGCATGATGTAGAAAAGCTCGAAGGCCAAAGCCATGTGGCAAGGCCATGGGACTTCAGAAGATAGGAACTCTGAGATACTGGAGTCATGATACCGCATACTCCCAAAAGCGTTGAACTTATCCCATAATCATATGAATTAATGTGGAGGGAGATCCACCATCATATTATTGGTGTATGGATCTTCACCATAGATCTACGAGCATGGGGAGCTTCTAGATATCGGAGAACTAGGGATGATTTGTATGAGACATACCCATGTGGATTCCCCATGGCCCTTGGCTAATAACGCCTGAGGATATTTGTTAGGGTGTATCCCCCATTCCAGAGCTCGGATTTGAACCATATAACAGTTGTTTGAAAGCTCTCGACGAGCAGAAGCTATTGGAGGTCTCAAAAAGAGGATCCAAGATGATTAAGGAAGGAGAAAAAATTGATTCCCCATCCTTTATAAATCTAATTACAGGGTTGGGTGTGTTACAAAGTGGTATCATAGCATGGTTACAACACTTGGCCTACTTGGGCTCATAAAAGAGTCAAGTGGTTTTTTTTCTTAGAAAATTTTAAGGGAGAGGGAACCCTACCCTACCCAGTCTAGCAGAGCAGGATTCATACATAGGTCTAGATGGGCCAAAGACCAGTCATAGGACTAGTATATCAAGGCTAAAATGAGCCTTATGAGAGTATTATTGCATTACAAAAATTATCTGCATTAACTCCTTGAGGAGAAGGACTGTAGATTGAAACTATGATTTGGAAATTCCTACTGAATTTCAACAGAGGAATTATATTGTCCCTTTGTCACAATGATAACTACTCTTACATGAGTAGGGATGTGTTGATAATCACTTAAGGTAAGACCTGAATGTAAATGGCTGAAATTGGTAGGGTTATTTCAAGGGAATCTTAAGCCCGAAGGATGGATAAACTAGGTTTTGTAATACTGCCTCTAAGCATGGGTAGTTGGAGCCTATGACATTTAATATGGTTGACTATACAAGGGTTAGGACCTTAATATAAAATTCCTTGTGCTTAAATGAATTTGGTATGGATTGATAAAGTCATTAGCAATAATAATTACTTCTCTTATAAAAGGATTAACCCATGTATATGAATCTCCTCATGACTAGAGAGCTGATGAAAATGTGTAAGGTCAGTTTACTTGACCTATCATGGTTGAAACATGCAGTAGGGATAAATCTATTTAAGAAAGGTAAAGAGGAATCCTTTAGGACTGTTTCTCATTCCCATAAAGAGGAAAAGTGAGATGAGAACATGTTGTAATGCATATGATGATTATTGTGTGAATGTAACATGCAAATAAGACTCGGTTAAACCTATGGTTAGTGGTATTGTAAGACCTGTTATTGGCCTGTATTGGTCAATAATGACCTGATGGAAGTAGGGAAGTTAACAACTGAAATGAAAATTTTTGTTGGGATAACCCAGTAAGCAAGTAAAAATAATTTCCTTGATCAAAAGGTCGGTTGATCAAGACATGTTGGAAGCAAGATTGGTTGTTTTATTACCTTGGGCATGGTTATAATTTCCCAGACTATAGTTATGAGTTGGGAAATGTTTTATGGAAGTTGAGGCAAGATTGTTCTCTTGCTAAGCTATTATCGTATAGAAAGGGAAACATAGTTATGACTATGTCAGTTAGAATTCTAGATAGATATCATGTTAATGAATGCAAGCTCTCAACAGAGAGAGAAACTCAGCGATGAGTATCCCTATGAGACTTATCATGAGAAGGATTGGAAGATCCTTGGGAGAAGGTATGGAAGTCTGATATGACCATGTGTATGAATGACATGGAAAAAGGTACAAGCAATGAGGTTTCATGATGAATGTTTGGGCTATGTTTGTATATGCATGAGTGCATGGGTTTAATGCATTGTGAAGCTTATTGACATGAAGACGAATATTAATACCAACTAGGTATGAATGATATTAAATGTGCAAGTGATGCACATTTATAATGTAAGTATATATTTGTACTAAAGGCACAATATGTCTGCCTTGATGAGTGATATGTAAGGAAATAAATTTCACTTGCCAAGATTGAACGAATACCATGGATGCATGGCTGACTCTATTCTGAAGAGTCATGAAAATTATGTTTCGAATGATAGCTTGAGGGGAATGTGTTCCATTCCCTCAAGAAATACTAATATAAATAGATGAAATAGTAAGGGATAAAGGATATATGTTGTCATGATAAGAGGCAAATGATTATTCCTCTGAAGACCACATGAGAATGATTATGAAAAATCAGGAGTTGACTGATTTTAATGAAAAGATGTATGTGGGTTAGGAAATATACCTATGATAGATAAACATAGGCTTATGATTATGCATATGGTTAAGTACATCATGGATGTAAGTTAAAAAACCCAAAATATGTGTAGATACACAATCTCGATGCATGACAAAAATGCATGTTTATATTCCTTAGGGAATGCTTGGTAACAAGATGAAGCTAACTCAAGGTTGAGGCCATCACAGATAGTGATGGATATGTTGTAAGGAAGCTACAGGTTGAAGGAGTTCCCCTGTGGAGGAACTGTGTGAATAATTTATCAGGAGAACAGATTCACAACCCTAATGGATGCTGAGAATTAAGTAATGAGCTACAAACCTATTTATCTAAGAATCCTGGATTACATTTTAAAACAAAATGTATGAGTGGAATAATAACAACTGAATGTTCACCATTCTAATAACTGAATGGTGATGTGAATAATGCACAAGGTTCATGATTCATTGTGAACAATTTTTTTTCTCTTAAATCATACCGATGTACCCAAAGGGTTAGGGTGGAGCCTAACCAAGGCTGCTCCAGGAAAAAAGAAGGAAGATCCCAACAGGGAGCATGTTTCAATGAATAGGCTTGGTTGAATTCATGTTAAGAAAATGAAGTGAGGCCTTGGGATAAATCAGTTGGACTGAAAGTCCCAGGCTATGTAGAAGGATTTGGAAAAGGGGAAGAGCCCTTAGCTCCTTTCTTACTGTATAGTATGTTTTTCTCTCAGATGAGAATGATGGTATTTTGATAAAAGTAAATGTTTTGAAACCATATTGATGATGATTGTCTAACTAAATAAACATTTGAGAATTGGTTGTGTTTCATTCATGAAAACATTAAGGATAATGTGATGAAGTACATAAGGATATGCTAGGACATATCTGAAACTGTTTTATCGATTTGAAATGATATGATACTGCATTTTTATTTTACATGATGACTAATATATTTATGATGTATGTCATGTGTAGAAAGAAATTGGAACTGTTGAGGAAGATAGTTTCCAATGATGGACAAGCTCAAGAAGAGGATGACTATGAGAAGGATGTTGTTGAAAGATTGTTGAAGGGACTTAAAAGTCCCCATAGGGCACCACTAATGAGGTAATATCAGAAAGAGGTTGCTAGCAGCCAGAACAGGTATAAAAATTTCATTCCTGTATGGCACAAGGTATGAAGGGATTGGGTAAGGATCCCTTCTAAAATGTTTTATTGTCTTAATGTTATGTATGTAATCTTGAAAGGCCAGTGTATTTCATTGATACCCAATTAGGGTATGATTCAGGAAGGAGAACCTGAATGATGGAGGTGTGAACCTATGGAAATAAGGATTGATTGTAATCCTTGGAAGAATTCATGAACTGATATATCATGAATACATTGACCAATCAAGGAATGATTGGGAAACAAAAGTGCTCATAGAAAACACATTGATTTAATACATTGAGAAAACTGCATGTTTTCGCAAAAATGGTAGACAATGGATTTCCCATTGAGGAAGGAGGCCCTTCCAATACTCTACCGAATTGTATAGGTGCTAAAGAAATGAGAAAATTGGGTGGCCATGGATATTGGCCCCTTTTATTTAATTCACTTAATGTTAAATTGAATTTTAAAAGTTTGGTATGATGAAATGATGCATGGGTAAGGAATGAGGTTTCCTTTCATGTTTATATAGATGCGATGGACTGTTAGTATGAATAGTTATGAATGTGTGTGTGTGTGTGTTTGTGCATGAGAGACTAACAATTTGTTTAACTGTGTAAATAATGAAACTGCGAGAAGAGAAGGGTCTTGAATATGGTAGTGTTGTGTTGATGCTTAAAATTGCAATGATGAATATGTTGGATCATGTTGTCATTGATGCCAATGGTTTGATTGATTGATGTCATTGATCGATGTCAAGTGATTGATTGATGTCAAAGTATTGATTGACTGATGATTTATGTAATATAATATGTATTTTCCTTGATGAGAATGCATAGATGAAGATGGATCAAGGAGTTGTCATTGATACATGATGAAGATGGATCGATGTGGTTCCATTGGTATATGATGCATTGTTGGAAAAATGTATAGATGACTCAT
>ML782788.1:541316-602861 GCA_009831015.1 Picea engelmannii
CTAGAAATGGGTTAAGTGACCTAAAAATGGGTTAAGTGACCTAAAGGATGAAAGTATAAATAAGATAGCAATGGTCTCTTGTAGATCATCCTTTTTGTGGATTAATGGAGAGCTTCTTGTGGGAATATATTTTGGAGTATTGACAGAGAGCTTCTTGTGAGAGCTTCTTGAGCATTTTTGGTGTGGAACACTTGAGGATATTGAATATATATAGGTGACTGAGGTAACCAAGGATATCTAAGCTGAAATGCTGAGGAAAGTGAAGAAAATAAGGCGGAAATGCAAGGAAGGATAAATTCTTTTGATGGTGCTTTCTAAGGTATGTTATTTACAGGTCATCTCACCATTTTCTCTATAACTTTTTTTCTATAATGATTCAGATCCTAAAATTTCTTTGCAAGTGCGAAAACATAGCCAAGTATCCGTGGTTAACAATAAAGCTTGTGGGTCGTTGTAGTTTGGGAGTTGCACTCCATGGAAAATAGGGTTTGTGGCTAGTCCTGAAACTAGTCAAAATCAGGTGTTTCGGGTAAAAACGTCATAACTTCTTTATAACAGATCCAAATTCAGTGAGACCAAATGTGTTGGTTAGGGTACAATTGGCAGTATGTTTTGTAATAGTTTTAGATTATTTCATTAAATATTTTGTGTGGGGCACGCTCTACAATGTCGCTCTCTAGAATAATCCAGAATTCAGCAAGGTATGTCATGTTTGCTATAACTCCTTTTCTGAGAGGTTCCAAGTAGTTCCACTTGGAGGAATTGCATAAAACACATTGAAGAACATTGTGTATCATTTTCAAATATTTATTCAGTACAGGTACAAAGTTATGATTATTTCAAGTTAGGGTTGTTGACTAATCCAAAACTAGTCATGGTTGAGACAAGCAGTTGATGAGTTGGCACATACATGAGGTGTATAGTTGATGATGTTGGTACATATTGATAAGTAATTGTTGATAAGTAGTTGAATCATGATTGGTATATACTTGGTACATGGTTGGATGCACTTTTTTATGGTACAGGTTTATTACAGGTTGGTGCATGGTTGATGCTCTTGTTTATGGTACAGATTGATATCTATTGAGGATTGTTGCCTCATCTTAGTTGGTGCTGAGAATGCAAGCTGAGTCTTGAATATAGATCTGGTTTTCTTGTAGAGTTGTACTCTATTCAGTTGTTTTTGATAAACCCCAAGGATTGTAGTTCGTAATAAAAATAAAATTGTACATACATCTTGTGTTCTTTGTGTTCATTGTGGTGATGACTTGTTGATGATATATTGCTGATATATGTTGCTGATATGTTCTCACATATAACTGGTTATAAATGACAACAATGGGTAATGAATAAATGTTGAATGCTAATTGATGAGTTTTTGTGCAAGAGGGAATTTTTGGGAAAAAGAGCCCCACACTCATTCACCCCCCCACTAAGTGTGGTAGGTGTGTCCAATAGAATAATGCTCGCAAATGATTTTCAAGCTCTATTATTTATTTATAATAATAATAATAAAATAGTAGGTGGGACCCCCTTGTAGACTAGTGGCGCTATGATGGATGTGTTGCACTTATATTTTTGTTGTTGTTATAATGATGCCAGCATAGTCTTCTACAGTTGATGATTCAAGTCATGGTTCTAATCATTATGGTCACATAAGATGCTTGGTTGATTGTGTTATGGCTAGATGGTTTTGATGGTCACTCGCAACTAATGGTTGTACTATGGATAAAAGGATTACTTTTTTTTACAGGTTCTATGTTTATGCATTAAACATCAATTGATTATTTCACATATGATTTTTTTATAAAGGGATTATGTGGGAGCTTTAATAAAAAGGAAAAACGACTATGTACAAACCTTAAGGTTACATGTAATAGTGAAAAAGGAAAAGGGTATAGACCTTGTTGCTAGTCTTATGCGTGTTGATTAAAGGTTATGTGTGAGGCATATATGGTAACGTTATAGCATATGGTTGTTTTTAAAAGATTTTAACATGACTAAAGGTGGAGAACTATGTAATGGATATAACAATGGGATATTTGTTTGAATTAGTGGTTGATGTTATGGTGGATTGGTTGGCTTGTATGTTTAATTGAATGGGGATGGGGAAGGAAGCGACATGCATTTACTACACGTCACTCAAACAATCCTCGAGCCCATCACCCTAGCCATACTTTCATTTGGTTTTTTTCTCTGGTGGTTGTTGATGCTCCACGATTCTTGGTTGTGAAAGAAGGAAATAGTCTAACTCTTCCCCTCGAGCAAGATTTCCAGGTATGGCTCCTTTATTTTCCATCCATGATAATTCCTCTATGTTATTAATAAACTTTGGCTCAGAATTGCTTGAGGTCTATGTTTTTCTTAAGTGTTCGACTATGTATCAGTGTTGTGCTTATGGTTTATTCTGTAATTACTCAATATTGTTGGTGTTTTAAAGAAAATAAATGAATGTTCTTGTTGTGTGTAGCATGTGCATTGGTTTATAGGTTAAAAAAAATTCCGTTCAGCTTGGGGTTTCAGTATGGTTACCTCTAGAAAATTATGATGATGGTTTAGCAAGCCCCGAGTTTTGGTGTGTGGGTTTTACAACCAATCTTGGTGTTAAGTTTTTGTCACTCCTTTTCGTCTCGGTGGTTGATATGTTTCATTCCTTCGGGTTGCAATGAAAACTATTAAGAGTTGAAGTGTTCTAGTCTTGTTTTGGTCAAGCCCCAAATTGTCTTTTGTCATGGCATTGTCTTCATTATCATTGTTACTGGAAAGCATTGTACAATCGGGTTTTTAGCATCACCCAGAATTTAAAATGGAAGCTTGTATAGTTTTGGTTGGCCACAGGTTGTGATCGAGCATTCTCTTCCCCTCATCTTTGTTAGAGGTGGATGACTTTTATGTTTTGGTAACCCTCATTGTCAATATTTTTTATTAAATTTTATGTGTCTGTGGTGAATTTGGAAAGGGAACGAGTTACCTTTGTCTTCAAATATTATCTCTTGATCGAGCCATCTGTTGTTACTTCTTTGCAATAATTTTTTTTTAAAGGGCACGAAATGTCTGTGTCTCAAAGGCTATCTCATGTGGTTGAGCTATTTGTTCTTACATCCTTTGTTGTTTTAAACCATAACACGATCTTGGTATCATTTAAAACTTCTCAAGAGTAAAAGAGACACATGTTTGTGCTTGATCTATTTGGGCACGATATGGTTATGTCTCTCGTTGGGCATTTCTTTTAAAAGAAGTCTGTACATGTCTAATTTACAAGAATCTTAGGCTTAGAGTTGCATGTTATTGGTTGAATGCTAGTTCGAATCAAGAATTATGTTGATAAACGCCTGTATGTGATTAAATCGGGGCCCGATTATGAGTTTTAATGCCAGTGGATTGTGTCAATCAGTGTTGGAAAATAGAAATATGGTGGTTTATATTGGGCCTATTCTTAACTGAATTTAAGGAATAAATATTGGATGTGGATGGATGGAATTATTGTGCATATTTCTATTTAGTTTTAAAAGGAAAGGGATTTAGCATTGGAGTATGAATTATTGTGGCTCAACGAATTATTATGTCATCATAAAATAACAATGTTGTTATAGTGACTATCGTATAGATATTGTATAGATGCAAGGGTTGTTATAACTGAAGTTTTATGGGCATATTAATTGTCTTTTATTTGAAGTCGGCAAGAATTCTGTAAATAAGGGACAGTTAAATAGTTTTGGTTTTAAAAGTGAATGCTTATTGGATTATGAGGTCTGAACAGAGTTATGGTTGTTGTTTGATTTGATTTATTTTTATGAACAGTATCCATATTATTCCCTCTCATACTATCACTTTTTCGCTCATTATACCCCCCTCATAATCCCAATTTCATTTTTTTCACGCTCTGTTCTATAAAATAAATTAAAAACTGTGTATACTAGTGACAAAAGATATGACACAGAAATAGGTGGCATCTGAGATTTTGGGTATTGATTGCACTATTTAATTATTTAATGAATTGTTGATAAGTACTAGTGTATTTTTCCCCTGTCATGCTACCACTTTTTCACTCATTACAATCCCTTCAAATGTCCCATGAACCCTATTCCACCCCCTGCTCATTTGGAAATTATTAAATAATTTATTATGGATTGATTTGCATGGGTCTCATGTCAATTTCTTAGCCAAAATTTGTTTCATGCAAATAGAATGTCATGTATGGTCTATTAAGGGCTAGTTACTAATGAATTGTTGCAAACAGGATGAGTTTCTTCAGCAGGGTCAGCCATGGCAGAAAAAATAGAGGAAGAGGTCATTGGAATAGAGGGCCTAGAAAGCCTAGATTCTCAAATCATTTTGATCCTGACCCCCAGGAGTTGAACCAGTTGTTTCAAGTTGGGTTCTTGAATTGGATTGGGAAAGGGGTAGTTCAATCCCGACCAGAGAGACCTCCCTTCTAGCCTCAAAATATCCCTGGTATTTGTGTGCCTCCTCATGTATCCTTGCAACCAAAAGTCCCTTCGAATGATGGATAGAAAGAGATTGTCAATCTGGTAGTCTCTCACCATCGTGGCTGGCCCAATTTGTCATTACCCCCTCCACCACCTGTAAATCCTAATGTTCAAATTTCCCCTATGCATTCACCTATTCAATCCTCTCACGCTAGAAAATAGATTAAAACTGATGTCCCCCATGTGAAAGATAAAGGTAAATTTGTTGCTTCCCCTTCCTCTCCTTCAAATGACTCTTCAAAATCAATGTCCTCATGTATGCATTTGAAGGACGATTTTTCCCATGTTATTAGTGAGATTAAGCCTCAAGTTTCAAATCAACCAAAGGTTACTTCTAGGAAGTCCAAAGGGGACAACAATGATAGAAGAAAGATTGTCTCTCAAAGTGGCAAGTGTGGATTTTAATTTATGTGTTTATGATTGAGTTGTTGAAGACAGTGGTTTGCAGAAAGGTTTGGACAACAAGCTATGTTTTTGGATAATGTGGATATTTACATATTTTTGGATATGGTTTGAATTTTTTTTTATATTTAATATTCAAATTTTGGAAATATTTATGGGAGATACAAGGCAGCATGTGTTTAAATGATTATCTAATTGTGCTTATTTTTGTAAAGGATAAAAGAAGGGAGTCACAAGGGGTCCCACTTACTTAGTTATTATTAAATAAACACCCATTATTATTATTATTATTATTATTATTATTTCTCCTAAACTAAAATTAGTTAAGTTTAACCTAACTTAACTAAAGGAAGTAATTCAACTACTTCAGCTTATTTGGGCTGCATAAAAGCCAAATGAGAAGGAAGAACGAGAGGAGAATAGAAGGAGAAAGCAAGACTATGGTTTGCTCTTTTGTTTTCATGAGATAGTTTTAGTTTTCAATCATTCTTGAGTTCATTAAAGGCCTAATTATATTTTTGACAGAAGGGTCCTATTGTAGACATAAAGGTTCTATAGAGACCTAATTTAATTAAGCCTAATAAAATTCATAAATTTAAACAATTAAGATTATTTCGATGTATAAACAATAAGTAATTTCTTTATTCATCATATAAGCAACAAAAATTTAAATTTATGAACAACATGCTAATAATTTTAAATAACCATCACATGTTCATGAGAATGCATACATAAAATACCTCTGTCTGATGCTAAATTCCTGACCTATGGTTGTCCTCTCTGCTGCTCTGCCCAGACTCTGCTTGATGCTCTAACCAAACCCTTCCCAAAACTGACTAACCACCCAGCCAGCTAGGAGAAGCCTATCCAACTCCCTAGCTCCAAGATTCCGTGAGGATTCCTGGACCCCGAGCCCAAAACTCCCAGCAACCTGGTGCCCCCTGCAACGGTTCACCCAAACTCCAAAACCAAACTCCCAAAACCAGAAAAATATCCAACAGCAAAAATACAGTCCTCTCCTCCCAATTTTTCATAAATCCCTCTTCCCGAAGGCCTCTACCCAGTCATATCTCCCCCCATTCACCGACTCCCTACCCTCCTTTAATGCCACCCACCTTATCCTTCCATTTATTACCTTATCCCTCCACTCAATGCTTCATTCCCCCCTGCATACGTAAAGTATTATAATAAATAATTTAAAGTTATTAAGCCCTTTAATTCATTACCCAAACCTTTAATGAGTCAATTAATTAATTAATTAATCAATCAACAGATATTAAACAATTAATTAATATTATTAATAAATAATGATTTTTTAACTAAAACATATTAGGATAGTTAATTATCTAATTAACTCTACTTGATAAACCCTATGTAACTATTTAACTAGGGTTGTTACATACACCCAACCTTCAGGAAACTTCGTCCCGAAGTTAAGGTATTTTATGATGCAAGGGAAAAGACACATGGTTCACACATTCATAACTATTAACCGACATTATTAGTAAGTAAGCCAAGAAAACTCATACATACTAGTGTACAGGTACAAGAAAGGCATTTGTAGCTAGTACATACAAGTCTCGTGCATGTACTAATAATCAATAATAACACCTATTCAGGGTTATTAATTGAATAATCAATAACTATCACCCTTATCCCATAATTCAATTAATAACACCTATTCATAAAATTATCATTTACAAAATAGATTGCATCATATCCAACATCATTCTAATAGCATTTAAACCTTCATAGAATTCTCATTCATACAATATATCACATCATATCCATCATTATTCAAATACATTTAAACATGCATAAAGGTTCATACATCTTAAAAGTTTAAGTGTATCATTTAATAGTTTCACTGTGAATAGAAAATAAAAGTGTAGGCCTCAGGTAATCTTGGTTGTCTAAGTCAAAAGGTGGTGTTACATACACCCCACCTTCGAGAACCATATTCTCGAGGTGGTCAAAAAGTGAGGGATAGTCTCGGCGTAACGTCTCGGCGTCTTCCCAAGTAGCAGATCCTGGACTATACTTGTCCCATTGGACCTTAACTTGGTCTACCAGACGGCTCCTGAGCTATCGAACTCTATGGTCCAATATGTGTAATGGGTCTAGTGTGAGATTTCGCACGTCCGATACCTGCAATTCCTTCCAATTTAGTTTATGTGATTCATCAGCAACATAATGACGTAAAACAAATACATGAAAAACATTATGAGTTTTATGCAAGTGGGGTGGTAGTACGAGATGATAGGCAACGAGTCCAATTTTCTCTTGGATTATGAACGGTCCTATAAATTGAGGTGAAAACTTTGTCCCCTTCCCGAACCGTATGGTACTCTTACTAGGCTTGATACGAATGAAAACCTGGTCTCCCACTTCATAACTTCGTTCGGTCATGTGTGCATCCGCATAACTTTTATGCCTATCCTGTGCTTCCTTTATTCTCTGCCTAATTTGAATCACTTGTTCCTCCATATCTTGAATCAATTATGGCCCAACTGTTACTCGGTCTTCTAATCTATCCCAACTCAACGGTGTTCTGCATGGCCTTCCATACAGAACTTCGTAGGGTGGCATTCTGATGGAGCTATGAACACTGTTATTGTAGGCAAACTCTACCAAAGGTAGGTACTTCTCCCACTGGGTTTGATTATCCATGACATACATCATAAGCATGTCTTCCATGAATTGATTTACTCTCTTGATTTTCCCATCTGTTTCAGGATTATAAGTTGTGCTTAAGTTCAACTGAGTCCCCAATGTTGACTGCAAACTTGTCCAAAACCTAGAAGTGAATCTGGAGTCCCTATCTGAAATGATATTCTTAGGTATCCCATGCAAACAGATGACCTCACTTACAAACTCACGTGCCACATCAGTGACATCGTAAGTGTCTCTAACCGGAATAAAATGAGCACTCTTGGTTAACTTATCCAATATCACAAGAATGGCATTATGTATATGAGATGTGAGCGGCAACCCCACAACAAAATCCATAGAGATGACTTCCCACTTGGACATAGGAACATCATGTGGTTGTAGGAGGCCTGCTGGGTGATGGTGGTCGGATTTCACTTATTGACACTCTAGGCACTTAGCAACGAAATGGACTACATCGTGCTTCATGCCTACCCAGAAGAAAAATTTTCCCATGTCTGCATACATCTTCTTCACACCCGGATGCGCACAATAAAGTGCTCTATGGGATTCCTTCAGTATGATGCTTCAAATATCCCCATCTTTAGGGATGTACATCCTTCCCCGATATCTCAATAGTCTGTCTGCTTCTAGACTATATCCTTCATACTTTGGATCTAATTTCCTCCCACTCTGGAGGTTTGAAATAACCTCTAAATACCAATTGTCTCCTTGGAGTTGCATCAACACATGTTCCCTCAGATTGACCTTTAAAGGTACCAAGGAGAAGACATGTGGTCTCCTACTCAAGGCATCTGTGACCACATTTTCCTTCCCCTTGATGTATTAAATACCAAAATCATACTCACTCATAAACTCACTCCATCGCCTTTGCCTAGAATTCATATCCCTTTGAGTGAAGAGATGTTTTAAACTTTGATGGTCCATTTTGAGCTCAAAGTTTTTCCCCACAAGATAGTGCCTCCAAATTTTCAGAGCTAGCATTACAGCTGCCAACTCTAAATCATGAGTAGCGTAAATCTCTTCGTGTTTCTTCAACTTCCTTGATGCATAAGCTATCACTCCTCCATCCTGCATTAGCATGGCCCCCAACCCTTTCTTCGAGGCATTCGTGCAGACTGTGAATTCCTTTTCCATATCCGGCACTCGTAGAATTGGTGCACTAGTTAGTAACCTCTTAAGTTCAATGAATGCACTATCACATTCTTCTGTCCATTCATACCTGACCCCCTTGCGCTGCAAAGTGGTGATGGGTTTCACTATTTTTTAGAATCCTTCCACAAATCTCCGATAATAACCTGCTAGCCCCATGAAGCTTCTCACCTCATGGGAATTTTTCATCATTGGCCACTCCATAATGGCTTTTACCTTTTCTGGGTCCATAGAGATTCCTTCACTGGAAATGATATGACCTAAATAGTGGATCTCTTTCTGGAAGAAGGAACACTTCGACAACTTCCCATACAATTTGTTCTCTCTAAGGCAGGACAACACCACTCATAAGTGTTCTTCATGTTCTCTTTCATTCTTGGAATAGATGAGGATGTCATCTAGAAAGACTTGTACAAAATAGTCTAAGTACTTCTGGAATACGTCGTTCATGAGGCTCATGAATACTACTAGTGCATTGGTCAATCCGAAAGGTACTACGACAAACTCGTAATGTCCAAACCGAGTTCGAAAGGCAGTTTTTGGGATATCGCCTTCCTTAATCCTTAACTGATGATACCCTGATTGCAAATCGATCTTTGAGAATACCGCTGCTCCTTTCATCTGATCGAAGAGGTCATCTATCCACGACATTGGGTACCTATTTTTCACTATAGCACAGTTCAAGTCCCTGTAGTCTATACACAATCGTAAGGAACCATCCTTCTTCTTTACAAAAATTACTGGTGCACCCCAAGGTGAGACACTGGGCCTTATTAACCCTAATTCCAGTAACTCTTTCAACTGCATTTGAAACTCACAAAGTTCTGGTGCTGTCATCCGATACGGAGTCTTGGAAATTGGTTATGCACCAGGTTTTAGCTCAATAGTAAAATCAATCTCCCTCTCAGGAGGTAACCCTGGTAACTCGTTCGGAAAAACATCCTTAAATTCTGACAATAACGGGTACTGATCTAATGAGGGTCCCTTCCTTTCATTCACTACTTCCACTACATATATTCGACACCCTTGCCTCAAACATCGCTTAAACTTCATAGTTGAGATAAAGCGTAATGACACCCTTCTCCATACACCCTGGATCTCCACTGGCCTTCTTTCATCGTCTACACAGAGCACCCTTTTTGCGAAACAATCTACCAAAGGTCGATGAGCTTCTAACCGATCCATTCCAATGATTAAGTCGTATGCCCAGAGAGAAGTGACATATACCTTCAACCTGGTAGTACACACTCACAGGTCTACTATACAATTATCAACGCTAGGTCCTACCACTTGTTTTCCCCCCGAAGCCATCTCGACTTGTTTAAAGTCATCATGCTCGTAGTCTTCCAACCCACTATTTTCTAATGAAAATGGTGAAATGAAACTATTTGTCGCACCAGAATCAAATAAAATATTAACATTGATATGATTTAGCATACCTGGTGACTCCACCACTGTGGATTGATGCTCGGCCTAGTGATTATTAACCGCTGCATAAATCTAGTGGCTGCTACTTGCTCTTCCCATTGGGGCTTTTCCTTCTCTATGCACAAATTCTTATTGTAACTCTGGGCAGTCATGCTGGTAATGGGGTCCTCCGCACCCCCAACAGGTAACATGAGATTGAACCTGCGCACTGTTATGTGATTGTCTCTAAAATGATTTCCTTCCCCTGGAACCCCTACCCCTACTATTTGTTCCTTGAGATGGTCGTGGACATGCCTGTGTCATTGGTGATGAACTTGCTGCTACACTCGCTGCCATTGAAATCCATGCGGCTAGTATCCTTGGCACGACTTTGTTACCATATGGAGGTGGCCTTGAGCCCCCTCCCCTGGGAAATGTCCTAGGGGCCTTCCCTACGAATCCAAGATGATGCGGAAAGGTCGGTCTCGTACATCCGGTTAAGTTCATGTGTTCCTCCGCATAACGTGCATTTTCCACAGCTTCCGCTACTGAAGACGATTTCCACATCCTCACCATAGCCCTTATATTAGGGTTCAACCCATAGATGAAGCTTTCTTCCTGTCATTGGTCATTATCCATATATGAAACATATTTGACCAATTCCATAAACCTAATCTCATATTCTTCTACAGTTATGTTTCCCTGTACTAAGGCATGAAACACTCCTACCTGTTGTTTCTCATAGTAAGCTAGTAGATATTTTCTTCAGAACCTCTCCTCGAAAAGCTCCTAAGATAAGGTGTCTGGGGTAAGATGCAGTTGTCTTTCCAGGTTACCCCACCAGTTCAAAGCACTGTCTCTCAACTAAAAAATCGTTATCTTCACCTTTGAGGTGGACACATAGTCCCTTAAGGCAAAACAACTTGTCATGCCTTCCAACCATGCTTCCGCGCGTTCACTGGCGCGACCCCAGGCAAACTACGGAAGTTTGATCTTCTGCAGTTCTCTAGTGATGTCTTCGGGTGGAGGTCCTCCCCCTGAATTCGTCAATGATTTTGGATTACCCGTTCCATATGGTGGGGGATCCACTTCGATTCCTGTTGGTTGTCGCCCCTTTAAAGTCTCATTTATGGCCTCCAAAGAGCGTAGTATGAGAGCTAGTTCTGAGGATGGTGGTGGCGGCACTGGCGGTGCCTGCAACAATGCTCCTCTGCCTCAATTCCCTCAAGTCCTAACCATCCTATATGATTTAACCTACATCAACCAAAGTTTTCAGGGTTAGTTCAAGGACATTTCACATTTGTGAAACTTGAACTAGAAAACAGGGTTAGGCGTAAGTTTTTTTTTACTTGTCTATAAACAAACATTACTCTCTTTAGGGGAAGTGGCTAAGTTAGGGTCGAAAGCCTCTAAGCTTGATGTTTTTACCTAAGAAAACTATTGATTCCCTTGCCTGGTAGTTATGCTAGCACTGTACCCCACTCTCTAATTCCTCTAACTTACCCTCTTAGTGCGCATGAAGCCCCCTCCCCCTGGGTCATGGTTTAAGTCCTTAAACTTTTCATTTAAACTATTTAATGTGATTTTGAACATAGTTTGGGAATGGCAGAGGAGGATGGGGAGGAGAGGAAGCCCTAGGCGAGCCCTGCTCCCCCATGGCTGCGGAAATCCTAGCAGCGGAGTTGCAGAGCTATTCGATCATAATATCGCTTAATGAGAACTCAGTACATCCCAGTACTTGTTGTACTTTCTCCTTCGAATTTTGTGATGTTACTCCACTTGTTGTTACTCACTATTACTCTGCTGCAACTCGCTATAATTAATTAAATCACTCTAATTAATTAATTCCTAAAATCATTACTTGAATTAATTAATTGAATTAGTTGAATTAATTAATTATAATTTAAACTTTACACTAAAATAAAAATTATTATTATTATTATTATTATTATTTTATTTTATTTTTATTTTTTTTAGTAATTAATTAACTTTAATTTAGATTAACTTTACACTAAATTAAAGACGGTTAATTAAAAAAATTAATTGAATTAGTTGAATTAATTAATTATTTTTAAAACAGTTAACTATACTTTACACTAAAATAAAAATTTAAACGAACACAAAAAAATAATATATATATATATCCAACGCAACCTGAATTCGTGAGAAAAGATCCAGGGTCTTCATCTCCACCACTCTATAGTACGAATCTAACCATGCGAATACATGTGTCAAAGTCAAACATGATAGAAACCATTTGATTACCGGTCATTAGTGTATACTATTAACAAGTGCGAAGGAAATCACCATTAATGTCAATGACTCCCAAGGTACACTAGTACAATCCAATGAATGTGAATCAATGAGATGAGGTCAAACACTCGACGGAATCTCTCGATCAAGGGTCGATAATGAAAACCCACTATCGAAAGTGAGGAAACCTGCCATTGAGGCATGCAAGTTCCAAGGTACCAATTATTTTCTAAGTCTAATTCCTGGATAATGAGTTGAAGTCGACAGGAAAAGACTCGTCACAGGAAGGCCTTAATGTATCCCACATCAATGACACAAAAAAAGTAACAAGATTTGATGTAGGTCAGAGTAACAAGTGATTCAGGATTGAATCAGGGATGGTTGATGCAATATAAGGCTTAAAGACTGCAAAAATGGTCGACGCAATAGAAGGCTTTCCGAGTTGAATTTCTCTTTGAACATATTGAAGACACGACAACTGTCTTGAAAATACTGACTCAACAACAAGGATCAAAGATCAATTTGTAATCTTATAGGAGTATGATCAGGAGACAAGTGGATTTTCCAACCTAGACACAAGGCGAGTGAAAGGGTGTCATGTTCAAAAGCAACTCTTCCATGGAATACAGGTTTAGACATATTTCTTTCCCAATTTTTTCCCCACCATTTCTGGTGAGTACCTCTTTATTTTTACTCAAGCTTGAGGAGGATAACATATGCTTGTAATGTAATCTCATCCTTCGAACGAGTCCCTCGGAGTATGTTTAACGAACTCTAGGAAGGAGTGGTTCAGTCCCACATGGGTCTTTCAATGTTTGTTTTATGAGTCCAAAGAAAGAAAACTCAGGGGTTTTTCATGTTTATAGAGTCTAAAAAACAGTTAAAGAGAACTCTCCCAGTTCCTTTTTCGTAAATTAGTTTGATGGGACCGAAAAAGTGATAAACTATCACCCACCAAATGTTTTCTTCAAATAATATTACGAGCATGAAAAGAACAAGGTCGCTCGGCAATCTTTTCATGTTTAGAGAGTCTGAAAAGAGCTTAAAGGGAACTCCAGGGGTTCCTTTTTCGTATAACCTTCACGAGTCTGAAAAAGTGATAAAAGTATACTCGGTTACATTCTCATTGATTTACGAGCACGAGAAAGAACAAAGACTAAGCTCGATAACTTATTCTCATGTATTTACGAGCATGAGAAAGAACAAAGAATACACTCGGGATTGTTTTCATTTTTACGGAATATTTAAAACTAGCCAAAACTATGCTTGGACCTGGTTTCACTTTTACAAAAGCTTGAACCAGAGGAAACTATGCTTGGACTTCCCAACACAGAACACGGGGATGGTTGGTACTTAGCCCCCAGTTTAAGAAGCTAGCAATTTAACTTTAGCATGAAGTCCAGAGGCTGAAGCCAAATTCCCCCCAAGCTTCGTTTCATCCAACTACAAAGGCGAATGAAATGAAGCTTTAAATACTAGACGAGGGACTTGACTCGAATAGAGAGGGGGAAAACTATTTCATTTTTTAACAAGCTTGACACAGAAACAAGAACTATGCTCGTAACCTCTATTTCATTTTTTAATGAGGTTTCCACAGAGACGAAAAAACTATCCTCGTAAGTGGTTTCATTTTTTAATGAGATTGAAATTAGAAAACTATGCTCAAAGACCTATGTTTCATTTTTTAACGAGGTTGCCTCAGAGATGCAAAAACTATCCTCGTAACCTATGTTTCATTTTTTAACGAGGTTTCCACAAAGACGTGAAAACTATCCTCAAGTTGGGTTTCATTTTTTAACGAGCTTGAAATCAGAAAATCATGCTCATAGACCTTTGTTTCATTTTTTAACGAGGTTTCCACAGAGACGAAAAAAATATCCTCGAGGTCTCTCTTATTGATCATGGATTCCAAGAGGACAATGCTCTGGAATGACACCATGTCAAGGGACAAAACTCAGTCATGGCTTCCAAGAGGTCTTCATTGGAATGAAGAAACACACTCTGGAAGGACACCATGTTGAGGGTCATGATAGGAGTAAAGATATTAGGCTCTAACAACCCTATCGAAGAGATCGTCAACTATTGGATCTAATTCATTAGAAGTTGAAGTCATGGGAGACAATGCCACATAATTATCCTGGGGCGGGAGCGATACCGTCTGCATATAAGAACCATTTAGGGAGGAAATCCAGTCGGGGTCAATGAATGAAAGTTGATCAATAGTCACAACCCGTCCATCATGAGGGAAATATATCACATGAAAAAGAGTAGACACAATAGATTTCATGGCATAGACATAATCTCGCCCAAGGAGTAAAGAGAAATCCAAGGGGTCTTGGACTACCATGACGTCAATAAAGACAATTTTCCTTCCCAAAGTTACAGGAAACTGAGGAAGGGTCCCTAAAGGTTGACTGTTTCTTCTGTTAAAAGCTAACAGATTCTGCGTAACCGGCGCAAGTGGAGGAAAACCCAAAGCTTGCCAAGCAAAAGAGGACAAAATACTAATGGATGCACCTTCATCTATCAGTGTCTGAGGAACGTCTTGACCACAAACCTGTACTGTAACCTGGAAAGGAATGTAAGAGGGAAGACAAGGTCCAGTTAGCACACCCCAATCAAAATGGATGGCCTCATAACTTGGAGGGGGTTCCACGGGAGAAGGAGGAATATCCCCCGGCATGGTAGATTCTGTATCAATGAGAAAAACATGGGCAGTATCGGGTTTACTCTCTAGCGGGAGAGTAGGATCGACCGATGGAGAGATCAGATCAACCACTTGGGTTTCATTCTTCCAGGGGAGAATGGGGTCGACAGGTGGAAACAGATCAACCGCTTGGGTTTCACTCTCTAATGGGAGAGTGGGATCAACCGAGGATGGGATTGGATCAACCACTTTGTCAACTAGTTCAATTAAGTATGTGACCAGATTGACCACTTGATCAACCGGACTAACCAATGGGGGAACTGGATTGATCATTCCATCAACTACAGGTGGGTTGAGAGAAAGCTTGCGATAAGCAGCTGGAAGTTGAGGATGTGAAACAATCATGTCTTCCAGGAATTTTGAGGCTTTGTCCATACGAGGGCAAAGGTGAGTTAGATGAATCCCTTTTCATAACATACATGGTAACTTGACTCTACTTTTCTTCTTCCCAACAGTATCGTGACTAGTTGACGGGAGGTCATCAACATGTTGTTCAGAGGCTGACGACATGGGTTGGTCAGGGTGTGTAGACCATACTTCTATAACCTTGGATAGACTAGGGAAATCCTTAAGAAGATGGATACACTTACAAATCCTGCAAGGGTACTTGGGCTTACGAGTTGTTTGGGTGATCTTGACATCATCAACACTCCCAGCACTATTAACAGTAACTGGTTGTTTTCCAACATGTTTGACAGTGGTTGGAGGTTTTGACCCTCACTTATCTTTCTTCTTCTTAATCTTTCTTTTCTTCTTCTTCTTATTCACTGGGTTACTAGCTTCAGAACTTTCACTCATCGAAGAAGATAAAATGGAAGGTGACCTTGCAAGCGAAGAAGAAAAAGAAGACCTTGTTGGTGAAGAAGGTGAAGGATCAACATGAGGTTGATTCTCTTGGGGGGAAGTGCTTGTGACTGAAGCACTAACTACATTCGGGATTACCTGAGTGGAAAACAACCATACCGGTAATCCAATAGTGAGACCTGGAAGGCTCAAAGTAGCAATGTGAGGAGGACCAATGTTTCCATAAGAAGGAAAAACAAAAGGTTCCCCTGGAGCAGGGGTTCCTTCATTGGTCATTTTGGGAACTAACACCATTAAATAAATATCCAATCTAGATTCCTCTAGGGAAAACAAATAGCACACGCTAAAAATCTAGTAAGCAAGCAAGCAAACAAAACCTTCTCACAATGAACGCACTAGTTGGTGATGAAATCCAACGTCGTGGGAAAAAAGTAAGAAGGGGTTGAGATAGAGTGGGTGGAAAAGTTACGTTGATGACCTACTTAATGGACTTACACCCTGGTGCAAGCTCCCACACATAATCATGGGTATACCCTCCAAGGAGCCTGAGTGAGTTTGGCCAACGTCGATTCCAGGTACCGTGAAGACTTTCCCCTCCACAGTCACCTTGTGTAAAGACCCTAAAGATATAGGCCACTAAGGTTACCAATCACTACATCGATTCCTAGGGAAATAGTCGATAGTCCGATCCACATGCAAGGGTAGGGTATCTAGCCCAAAATCAAATTGAAAGGCTTCCACTCATCATTGTGGGTATACCTTTCAAGTGACCCCCATAATACATGTAATCTCTACATCAAGACCAACAAAGTGGGGTGAGTAACTCTACCAGTCTTAATGCGACCTCGTGATTGACCCTTGTGTTATAAGGGATTCCCAGGACAAAATGTAGTAAGTGGATTCAACTCTCCCTATCACAAGATACTATGTTTGTTTGCAGCTTTGGAAATTTATCTTTCACACCTATTCCAAAGCCCTGCGACTAATCCAATGTAGGTTTGCTACTAGAAAAGATAAAAATGTCTAATCAATTTTTATAAGCGCTTTATTTTATGGTTGTTGTTACTCAAAAGGAAAATGGCATGAACAATATGTTTTTTTGACCGACTCGAAAGTTATGCAGAGAGATGAAGATGCAATCTTTTCATTTCGATGAAAGCTATGCTACGAGAAGGAGAAAACATTTATCATTCCTAGATGCACAATGTCCCAAAATATTAAACTCATCAATATCAAGATTCTCAAGAAATGGGAAAAAGGCACTGTACACCAATGCACGATTCATGGCCCCCCCTCAGCCATGAGGGGGAAAAATTTTCGGAATTTAAGACCAAAAAATGCCAAGAATCATGCAATTTCGCTACTTCAAATGCAAGGATGCCCCCAATCTAATATAAAGAAAGAAATTAAATATTTTTGTTTCAAAAATTTCACTAAAAGCAATAATGAACTTTGTTAAAACAAAGAAACCCAAACTAAAAGTTTTCTTTTAAAGCGGACTATTTAGAAGAAATCCGATCTTTCCCTAAACAATTCTAAAGAAAACACACGCTTTGTAATTGAAAGACACTCAAAGCAAGAGACTAATCCTTCAAAACCAAACAAAGAAAAGATGGCTAAAAGAAACTCAAAGAATGTCAAGCAAACTATAAACAGATCAATATAGGCTCCAAAATTTCAATCCAACTGATCAAAGCAAAACTGGGCATCAAAAAGACAGGAAGACCTAATCCAAAACTTTTACAAATGAGTTCGCAGCATGGTAGTGGGGTACAATGCGAGAATTAGGGCTTCTCGCAGTCTAGATATAGGCAAGGTGCGAGAAGGTCACACTGAACTGAACAATAGGGTGCGAACATCAATGATTCTCATAGGCCACAGAGAGGTACAGTGCAAGAAGGTTTGTAATCAAGAAAAAAATGGAAAAAGGACAAAAAAATTGAGTGAACTTTCAGATCCAAAGAGTCTGGATGGATCTCCCACAGACTCAGAGACCATAAATCAAGAAATCAAAGAAAGGGAAACTAGACTAACTAGGAAACAATCTGTTCCCCAATGGAGTCACCAATTTTGTTATCGGATAAATCGGTAGGTGAGGACACTAACTGATCTCCCTAGATCCACCTAGATCTAGAACAAAACACACCAGAACATGACGCTTTCCTTAAGTTTTAAATATTGAATTTACTAACTAAAGAGGGATGGGTGACATACCACTTAAATGTCGCTTCCTCTCGCCATCGCCATCCTAGCTCCATTCCAACGCTCATACAATGATGAACCTGCAAAATAACACAACCAACCAAAGTGATAGTAATAGCATAAACTCAATATAAACCTATGTATGTGATCAAGGAATCATACAATAAAACACGACAAGCTTTATAAGAAAGAATCATATTACTATATCATATTAAATGTGAAAGAGAGATTACAACCATGGCCTTGATGTTGTAAGATCCCTTCCAACTGTCCTTCGTTTCCCACACACTTCCATTCCAAGAATTCTGACAGCACAGATCTGATAATATTCACACTCTATCTTGACAAAGGCAAAACTCAAAGACACTCCACCCAAGTTAATAATTCTAAGCCAAATACAACTTAGCCCTTCTCCATGAGAGCTCCTCTCCTTTTATAAGCTGAAGAGGATAAGCTGAGGAGGTTAGGATGATCCCACTAAATCATGAAAGTGAGTAAGATCCAAACCATTCGGATGCCACCTCACCATGTAAGTTTCTCCTTCTAGAAGATTCGAGAAAATGCTCGTTTTTCCCATGTGTAAGCATTCTCGCACCCTGCCTATAGAGGAGACTGCAAACTCCTCATGACCTAGCTATTATGCAGCCTACGAGAATCAGGCATTCTCGCACCCTATCTATAATGCAGCTTGCGAACTTCCTTTTTTATAGGGTTTTTACAAAGTAAAATGCAACTTCTTTTCTCAGGAAAAGTTCTTCTCCCTTCTCTCTTCAGGAACTCAGGCCACTGACCCCTCTGAAGGAAACAGATAGGTTTACATCATTAATGGTCATAGGGATGACGAAAATAATGTGTAACATTTTTACTTCATACTCACCTTTGATTTGCTTGATAATCAATTCAGAATTACCCCTTACCATTATCTTCTTGGCACCAACTTTCTTCAATAGTTTCATGCCAAGCATCAAAGCTTCGTACTCAACTATGTTGTTTTTGCATTGGAAATTCAGTTTGTAGGAATGGTTCTCTGGATACCTTGATCTGTGATTATGTAACCAAACTCCAGCTCTGGTTCCTTCTTTGCTCACTGCACCATCGAAGTCCATGCTCCAAAAATTTACTAGCAATTCCTCGCTTTCCACAGTTTCGACCTCCCTCACCTTAATGATTTCTTTATTTTCCTTTGGATCAGTTGTGTTACTTTCTATATGGGCAATTTGTCCTTCCAGGTCACCATCATTGTATAATATGAAAGAATCCAGGTCGGAGTGGGCCAAGTACAGGGAGTAATTATGAGGTTTTTCTTGACTACTGACCATATATTTCATCAAAGTTTCCCTATAAAGTCTTCTTTGTTGTCCAAAGACTGGAATAGTAGCATAAGGCATATCTAGCTACAGAGTTCCTTTCAGCTTGGCTCCCCATGACCCTTATATTAACATACCATACTTTGGGGGAATGTCTGCAACTACTATATCCATTACCATACTCTTGGCTGGAATTTGGGCTAGGGTGATGCATAAGTCTTTGATTAGGCCTATACATTTAACCTTGCTGGAATCAAAAAAATGTAAATCCTTGTATGGTCTAGTGACATCAAGTCCCAACTTTCCCATTACTACCTTAGGCATCAGGTTGTGAGAGGCACCCGAATCCAGCATAGTGTTGTGTAATATCAATTCATGGATGTTTAAGCTAATGTAAAAAGGTGCGGCAGCTCCATTATCAGTCTGACCATCTACTTCAGGGCCAAAAAGGAGATCTGGTCTATCATCAACAAGATTTACTGTGTCTGAATGATTTGTGGATCCCACATTCAATGCCTTAGTACCTATTTCAGGTTCGATGCTTAAATCTTTAATCACCCGTGACCTGTAAGAATTTTCGTTCTTTAATTCTGAGAGGGGAATGGGAATTTCCAATTTAGCTAATTCCCCTCCAAGGCTGAACGTAGTTGAGACTTTACTTAAGGTCTGTACTTCAGGTTTATCTATTGGAATTATGTGGCCATATGTCCTTGGTTGGCTTGTTTGACCAATTGATGAAACTTTAGTCTGATTTTCTCTTTGTAGAATATTTGGAGACTTTGGTGTGGAAGCCTCAGCGTTATTTCTCTCAAGGATCTTCTTGGGAGAGTTTTCTGAGGTTTTTTTAGTTTCGACTACTTTCTTGTTTCAGCAGTCTTTTTTGGAGGGTTGAAATTTTCTTTCCTGCTCCTCAAGTTATAATGCATGTGTACCTCCATAATAGCATTTTCGAAATCCTCTTGTTCTATTTTATCTAATTCCTCGTTTACCTCTGTTTATGAAAGAAGGAACATCTTGTGCTCATCCTGGGTGAGGAAAATGGATTCATCATCATGAACGCCCATGAGGTTTATGTGAGTGTCATCAAATTCCTCAAGTACTTCCTCTCCATCATCAGCGTAATTCTCCTGGAGGGGTGGTCTGATATGTTGATATGTTCCCCTCTATTCTCTTTGATCTCTAGGATCTCTCTGCCTAATCTGGGGTGGATTTCTTCTGAAATTTGTGTTTTGGATTGGAGGAGTAGCTTGGTTATCCCTGGGGGGATTTATTTCAGTTATAGTAAGTCTCTTCATCATTCTCTCTGTTAGTCCCTAAAGTTTCACTTGACTGGTAAGGGCAAGCTAGGGCATCATTGATTTATTGAAAAAGTGTTTTGAGGGTTTTATGATTGGGTTTTTTTAGTAAGGTGGTTTGAAACTGGTTTCAAGGTAACAACACAATATGAAAAAATGTTAAAACAGAGTATATCCCATTGACTGAATAATAGGTAAACACAAAGATGGATTAAACCAATTAAGAAAAAGGAAGGTGAAACCTTCAATTTGTCAACTTCACCATAATTCTTGCCTCAAAATAACATAAAGAAACAATATGTTCAGCTTGATATCAAACTTGAAAAATAATCTTTACAGTAAAATTTTCACTGTATAAATTAACAGTCAAGAATCAAAAGCATTGCAATCTAAATATGAATTCAAGCATGAATAAAGAAATAATAGAGTAGAAAAAGAGGGTCTAACCATCCATATGCCTTTTCTATTAAGTGTCAAATTGAACATAATGCCTTTACAATGTGCTTCACAAAAAGGTCCCTTGAGTCTCCAATTTTTCGACCACTTCCTCTCATTCTACAGAGTTTATATAGAAACAATAGATAATAATCAAGATCCAAAAGAAATGGATTTGAAAGCCTCCTCATCTATGTTTAGTTTCTTGTTTCAAATAATCAAGGAGAATATCCAATCTGATCTCCAATTCGAATTGATGAGGTGGCTTGTCAACTGATGTCCATGAGATTTTTCAGGAAAACAAATCTGGTAAATTCCTGAAAAATAGGGTCCAACAATCAATTCGAATCTCTTAAATGGTGATAGTTGTGTAAAAATTGAGAGATTTTTTTGTGAAGGGGCATGTTCCCAACAAAAACCTCTTTTGGATTCATCAAATTCATCTCCAACTGTCCTGCAACCTCTCTTGAAGAAGAAGACTAAAACAGGAAAAAATAACAGAGTATTTCCTGTAGCTTATCAGAAAATTAGCCCTCAAAGATCAATTTGAATCTCTTAAATGGTGATAGATGTGTAAAAACTGAGAGAGTTTTTTGTGAAGGGTCATGTTCCCAACAAAAAAATCTTTTGGTTTCATCAAATTCATCCCCAGTTGTTCTTCAACCCCTCTTGAAGAAAAAGACTAAAACAGGTAAAAATAACAGAGAATTTTCAGTAGCTTTTCTGGTTCTTCTTTTAATGATTCTTTATGTACTGGGGACATTCTTGTATTTCATTTGAGATCAGCTTCAGAATGGTATTCTATCACTATGACACTACTCAACATCATATTATTTGTAATGAGGGTCTGCTACCCAAGTCTTGATGTTCATGTTCTTCATCTTCAAGGCAAGAAAACAGAGTATAGGCTAGATGTAGAACTGAGCTGCTGTAGGATGCTTTAAGTGTAGCCTTGTGTTCACCAGTGAGCATTTGGATCTCTTCACGTTCCCTACTTAAAATACTTCCTTGAATAACATGAAACTCTTTCTCTTTCCCAATCTTTCCACTCGTGAACTTGCATGACAACTAAAATATTTCATAAGCTATCCCATCATTTCTCACAAATCTCTCACTGATAATTTCAACAAAGTTTGCTTGTATGACCACTTTTTATTTCCAGTCTACCTGTGAAACTAACAGCAGACCAAATGAATATGATTTGGGTCCATCATAATGCATGATGCACCTTTCTGGAGCCATGGCAGACAAAACCCCACAATCTGCGAAGATACAAATCTATCCCTGAGATAATGATGCCAGGGGGCAGTATCTCTGTTCCACGAGGGTTTTCTCATCATGTTTCCATTTTTTCAAAATTGATAAAACCCTAACAACCCCTTGAAATGAAGATATCATGGAATCATCTAGAGGCAGGTAAGAAAACTTCATATTTTCCCAACAAATGTTATCACTGGTGGATTCTGGATGCTTTGCTTCATCGAATCCTTATGACAAACCATGATTCTTTCCCCCTCTTATGATTTGCAAGTTGTAGCTTCAAATATGAAACAATCATATGACAAGCTTCTTTGTGCTCCGATTGTTAAGTAGATGATATAGGAGATGCAAAATTCTACTCGCGATTCTTCTTGGCAATTTTGCTTGTTCATCTATTGGTTGTCTCATACAATGTGCTATGCAGTGGGGAATTACAGCGGGGGTTTTCCCTGATGTCAGACCCATTTAAACATTCATAGAACCTGGAACCGACTATGATTTGGATTTTGAGCTCGAGTATTGAGTGATGGAAACCCATTTTACTGTGTTCCCATGTTGTCAATAACCACAATGCCTGAATGTTCACTGTGTATTCTCCATGAAATTGGGCGTTCAATTGGGCGTTATGTGTGTTTGATATCTCATGATGACTCGAATGGGCTTGCATGTTGTTGTTGATGGTATTGTGGACATGTTTCAACCAGAGGCAATCTTTCACCTTCATGATGAATGCCAATTATCGAAGCAGATGACAATGACTTATGTTTGCAAAAATAATTCTTCGAGAATAGATGGAAGTGGTCTCTGTTGATAAGACAAATTGTCTTCAGCCAGGATAACTCCTCCTTGTTGTGGCTCGGTGTGGTGCTAGTATTTGGCTTGAATTATGTGTTAGGGTTAGAAGATTGCATGAGACAGCTCCAAGGCTTCTGTAACTAGCACCCTTGGGTTCCAAATTTTCCACCTGCAATCTGTTAGTGTATAACGTTCCTCTGAGCAAATACCTGAGCCTAAATTCAGCAAAATCAGACAAGTATAATATAATGATCATTGAGAATTGGGTGATTTTAAAATGAGACCTTCGTGGGTACAAAGCAATTGGATTATGAAACGGTTTGAATCAGTAAATGATTCCAAGCTATTGTGGACACACGCGAACTCTCAAACCATGATTCGTGTCATCATAACGAAATCTAGATGACAAGCGTGTATCAAGGCATGATAATTTTGGTGCTACGGGAATAGCCTTATTCTCGTAGCGCTATTAATGACTTAGCAAAATTTGAATTTATGAAGTTCAAACAGGCATATAAGGTGACACCTCGTTTAAAACCATGTCTTTCAATTTCAAACTTGAATAAACTATTAAAAAACTGAAATGCAAACCATAAGACACTAAAAACAAAGATCAAAATCAACTGGAAACAGAAATTGAAGTGTAGGTAAGAAGGGTTTAGAATAAGGGTTTCTCACTAAACCAAGACAAAATTAGAGACTAACATTGGCTCCTTCTGGGGGATGATTCTCTCCCCGTGAGGCATCAAGAACAAGTAGACCATTGTGCCTTTTCCTCTGTGCAATCTTGTCCCTACAAATATTCCTCTCTGTAGACATCCACAACCTGTGTTGTGCCTAGTCCATTGGGTTATGGAGTCAGCCAATGTCATTCAAATCTGGCCCAAACTTCTGCAAATCTACTCCTCATTCGAAGACAAACTTCCCCTCCCAATAGTGCCTTATATGCATTGGGCATGGAGTCTTTATTTCAAAATTGAAACCAAATTTTTTTCTGCAAACCAACAGACTGAAAACAAATTGTTGAAAACCAAAATCTCAAGAAGCAAGCTTTATTCTCCCTACTCTTATCTAATCAACTGATTTCCCTTGATTAGGTAAAATCGTGTTTCCAATGAAGCCATACTAGTATTTGACTGATCGATGTGTCTCTCAATTTGGGAACGAAGAATGCAAGAAACCAAAGAATACATAAATGTATTTCAAAAGAGCAGGATAACCATCCTTCAATTGACAAATTTGCTATGACATCCAAGGTGCTTAGAAACTTGAGATAATTAGCAAATGGATCTATAAAAATGAAAACATATACCTCTTGCTGTTGTTTTGATTGAAGATCCAAAAATCTATGCATATCCTCCTACCGATCATGGCTTCCACCTTCAGATGCTTGCAAATCTAAATATGACTGTAAACTGATTTCACTGCTGATGATCGGTTGTTTAATATTGTCTACAGATTTAGGTTCAGGCATGGTAAATGCAGGCTTATTGTTTTACAGAGATGGTTGCTCAACCACTGGTAATGAAAGCAGAATCAACTATTCTTGTAGTACTTCAATATTTCCATCATATTGTTGTTCAATAGGATCTGAAATGAAAGGTACAGGAAGAGTAGAATTTGCCACAAATTATGTCTTCTCTGCTTGAACATCTTCCAAAACTTTAGAGAAAAGGGAAACAGTCTAATCTCGGTCATACTCATCATACAGGGCACAATCTTTTCTTTGATGAATACAAAGCGTGAACTTTTCAAAACAATTTTCAAGAAGTATATCAAAAGAATAATACCTCTTACAATACTTATGGAAGGCTGCATGAAATTCCTGCAAAGAAGATATGCTGGCAATAGAGAGTGACCGATACCATCTCTGAGCATCACCATTTAATGAGTATACAAACATCTTCATGAGAGCATCTTCATGATAGATATTCAACCGATCTATGCACTGATGAAAATCTATGAGATGTTGGGCAGGAGTATCCCCTTCATCTCCATGGAATATAGGAAGAAATTCTACGCATTCTAAGAAGGAAGGCACAGGATTAGGAAAACCATGAATAGTTGAGAAATTGAGAGGTGCAAACCTCCGAGCCAAAATGGCTTCCATGCTTGGATCTAGTGGAGTCGCATATTAATATTTAGATAGTGGAGTCGCCATGGTGAAAGATCTGCAGTCATGTATCTGTCCCCTTCATGTTCACCATCAAGAAGCGGATCTGATCGTTGCCATTCTCCCAGGGATAAATACTTCGTGTCTCCGTCCCCGGCAACGGTGCCAAAAATGTTAGTCCCTAAAGTTGCACTTGAATGCTAAGGGCAAGCTAGGACATCATTGATTTATTGCAAAAGCGTTTTGAGGGTTTTGTGATTGGGTTTTTTGAGTAAGGTGGTTTGAAACTGGTTTCAAGGTAACAACACAATATGAAAAACAAGATTAAAACAGAGTATATCCCATTGACTGAATAATAGGTAAACACAAAGATGGATTAAACCAATTAAGAAAAAGGAAGGTGAAGCCTTCAATTTGTCAACTTCACCATAATTCTTGCCTCAAAATATCATAAAGAAACAATATGTTCAGCTTGATATCAAACTTGAAAAACAATCTTTACAGTAAAATTTTCACTGTATAAATTAACAGTCAAGAATCAAAAGCATTGCAATCTGAATATGAATTCAAGCATGAATAAAGAAATAACAAAGTAGAAAAAGAGGGTCTAACCATCCATATGCCTTTTCTATTAAGTTTCACATTGAACATAATGCCTTTACAATGTGCTTCACAAAAAGGTCCCCTGGGTCTCCAATTTTTCGACCACTTCCTCTCATTCTACAGAGTTTATATAGAAACAATAGATAATAATCAAGATCCAAAAGAAATGGATCCAAAACCCTCCTCATATATGTTTAGCTTCTTGTTTCAAATAATCAAGGATAATATCCAATCTGATCTCCAATTCGAATTGATGAGGTGGCTTGTCAACTGCTATCCATGAGATTTTTCAGGAAAACAAATCTGGTAAATTCCTGAAAAATAGGGTCCAACAATCAATTTGAATCTCTTAAATGGTGATAGCTGTATAAAAACTGAGAGAGGTTTTTTTGAAGGGGAATGTTCCAAACAAAAATATCTTTTTGTTTCATCAAATTCATCTCCATATGTTCTGCAACCTCTCTTGAAGAAGAATACTAAAACAGGAAAAACTAACAGAGTATTTCCTGTAGCTTATCAGAAAATTAGCCCTCAAAGATCAATTCGAATATCTTAAATGGTGATAGATGTGTAAAAATTGAGAGAGGTTTTTGTGAAGAGTCATGTTCCCAACAAAAACCTCTTTTTGTTTCATCAAATTCATCTCTAGCTGTTCTTCAACCCCTCTTGAAGAAAAAGACTAAAACAGGTAAAAATAACAGAGAATTTTCTGTAGCTTTTCTGGTTCTTCTTTTAATGATTCTTTATGTACTGGGGAAATTCTTGTATTTCGTTTGAGATATGCTTCAGAATGGTCTTCTATCACTATGAAACTACTCAAAATCATCTGATTTGTAATGAGGGTCTGCTACCCAAGTCTTGATGTTCATGTTCTTCATCTTCAAGGCAAGAAAACAGAGTATAGGCTAGATGTAGAACCGAGTTGTTGTTTGATGCTTTAAGTGTAGCCTTGTGTTCACCAGTGAGAATTTGGATCTCTTCACATTCCCTACTTACAAGACTTCCTTGAAGAACATGCAACTCTTTCTCTTTCCCAATCTTTCCACTCCTGAACTTGCATGACAACTAAAATATTTCATAAGCTATCCCATCATTTCTCACAAATCTCTCACTGATAATTTCAACAAAGTTTGCTTGTATGACCACTTTTGATTTACAGTCTACCTGTGCAACTAACAAAAGACCAAATGAATATGATTTGGGTCCATCATAATGCATGATTCACCTTTCTGGAGTCATGGCAGACAAAACCCCACAATCTGCGAAGATACAAATCTATCCCTGAGATAATGATGCCAGGGGGCAGTATCTCTGTTCCACGAGGGTTTGCTCATCATGTTTCCATTTTTTCAAAATTGATAAAACCCTAACAACCCCTTGACATGAAGATATCATGGCATCATCTGGAGGCAGGTAATAAAACTTCATATTTTCTCAACAAATTTTATCGTTGGTGGATTCTGGATGCTTTGCTTCATCGAATCCTTATGACAAACCATGATTCTTTCCCCCTCTTACGATTTGTAGTTTGTAGCTTCAAGTATGAAACAATCATATGACAGGCTTCTTCGTGCTCTAATTGTTGAGCAGATGATATAGGAGATGCAAAATTCTGCTCGCGATTCTGCTTGGCAATTTTGCTTTTTCATCTATTGATCGTCTCATACAATGTGCTATGCAGTGGGGAATTACCGCGGGGGGTTTCCATGATGTCAACCCCATTTAAACATTCACAGAACCTAGAACCAACTATGATTTGGATTTTGAGCTCGAGTATTGGGTGATGGAAACCCTTTGTACTGTGTTCCCATGTTGTTAATAACCACAATGCCCGAATGTTCACTCTGTATTCTCCATGAAATCGGGCGTTCAATTGGGCGTTTTGTGTGTTTGATATCTCATGATGAATCGATTGGGCTTGCACGCTGCTGTTGATGGTATTGTGGACAAGTTTCAACCAGAGGCAATATTTCACCTTCATGATGAATGCCAATTATCGGAGCAGATGGCAATGACTTATGTTTGCAAAAACTAATTCTTTGAGAACAGATGGCAGTGGTCTCTGTTGATAAGACAAATTGTCTTCAGCCAAGATAACTCCTCCTTGTTGTTGCTCGGTGTGGTGCTAGTCTTTGGCTTGACTTATGCGTTAGGGTTTGAAGATTGCATGAGCCAACTCCAAGGCTTCTGTAACTAGCACCCTCAGGTTCCAAATTTGCCACCTACAATCTGTTAGTGTATAACGTTCCTCTGAGAAAATACCTGCGCCTAAATTCAACAAAATCAGACAAGTATAATATAATGATCATTGAGAATTGGGTGATTTTAAAATGAGACCTTCGTGGGTACAAAGCAATCGGATTATGAAACGGTTTGAATCAGTAAATGATTCCAAGCTATTGTGGACACACCCGAACTCTCAAACCATGATTTGTGTCATCATAACAAAATCTAGATGACAGGTGTGTATCAAGGCATGATAATTTTGGCGCTACGGGAATAGCCTTATTCCCGTAGAGCTATTAATAACTTAGAAAAATTTGAATTTATGAAGTTCAAACAGGCATATAAGGTGACACCTCGTTTAAAACCATGTCTTTCAATTTCAAACTTGAATAAACTATTCAAAAACTGAAATGCAAACCATAAGACACTAAAAGCAAAGATCGAAATCAACTGGAAACAGAAATTGAAGTGTAGGTAAGAAGGGCTTAGAATAAGGGTTTCTCACTAAACCAAGACAAAATTAGAGACTAACACTCTCCATCGCTCTAGATAAAGAGTCTAATTTGGCATCTGAAGAGGATGTGGAAGGTTCCTCTTTGATTGTGACCCTCCTCTCTATTCTCTATTTGGCCCTTCTAGCTAGTAGATTAGTGTCCACACTTACTACGCTTTTTTGCATGTCTTCCAGAGTAGCTGAATTTATTTCCCTTAACTGATAGGACATATTAGCGTCAAATACACATGGAAACTTAATAAGTGCCAAACCTTGAGGGGGTTTTATATCAGCAGGGATGGAATTGTAGAGATTATTGAACCTGGTGCAGTAATCCTGCACTGTTTCTCCCTGATTCCTCTTGATGTTCTCATACTCTGATAATATCTGAAGTGGATTTTTATTAACCTCCCATCTATCCAGAAAACTTCTATTAAAAGCAACAAGATCATGTATCAAAGCAGGACGTAAGGCTTTAAACCACTTTTTAACTTCTCCATTCAGCCTTTGTGAAAATAATCTCATTTGTACATCAGTTTCATCCACTTCCTGCAGATCAAAGTAATCATTCATTTTTTTGACATGTTGTTGTGTGTTAATAGAACCAATACTGTCATACTAAGGGAGTATAGTTTGATAATCTTGAGGCATGACATGCAAAGGAGCAGCCAACACCAAGGGGGCATATCTTGTAGCCATAGCTGGTGAATGAGCTTGAACAGTAACATGTATGATTGGAGGAGATGTAACAAATGCAACGGAGGACGAAGGGCTAGGAGGTGAAGAGTGAATTGTTTGGAGTTTCATAGAGGCTGCAGCAATCATTAAGGCCAAAAGTTTGATCGACTGCTAGAAATGAGCCCTGTCTAAATCTCGATCAAGATTAGCCACCAAATCTTCTAATTTATCAAATTCCTAGAGAAAATGTTTATCAACGTCTGCCCTGGGTGAGAGAATTTCAGGAGTCTTAGGTTGCAGGATGGTTTGATCCAACACAATTTCACTTGCAAAGCTGTCTGATTTCGTTCTAAAAAGGCTTTGTTCAAAAGGGATGTCAAACTCAATATTCTGAAGGGCAACCAGTTTCTCTGGGAGGGAAGGAGATCTGTAAAGGGGACTATGACTTCCTGAACCTTCCTTAATGATTTTAGTTTTAGTATTTTCTCTGGATTGTCTATTGCAGTGGAAGGTTCTAGATCTGGATGAGATCTGGTATAGATTATTTTGGGAGCCAGAATTCTAAATTTTTATTTTATTTTATTTTAAGAAAAAAATCAAATCAATTATATACAAATCCTAACAACCTCATAACATTATCTCTTAATATGTTTAGATTTTATGACGTGTTCAGAAAAAAGGTTTTCTTTGTATAGAAAAAGAAATCATAGGGTTGGAAATCTATTCAGATTCCCCAGTGGAGTCGCCAATTATGTTATCACTCTGTAAATTCCCAGAGGTTGTATAAAGGGTAGAAAGAATTTACAATATGTAACCTTAACCAACCACTTCGAAACTGGGATCTAGCCCTGCTAGTTTCAGAGAGGGATCTCTCTGTAGGATTTAGATTTGTTTGGATTTTTAAGGTTTTAGGCTAGTTATAAAGAATAATACCGAGTTGTTTTGGTTTTTTAAATAGACTGGTTGAACGTCATTTACGCTTCCATTGGGCTATGGGGTCTGTTTCAGAAAAAGGAGATCAAGAGACAGCTTTTAAAAGATTCGTTTAACAGGGCAAGGAAATGCAATTTGTTGGATCCTTTTAGAAATAAAATGATGGATTTGAAGAAAAAGTGAGATATCAGTTAAAACAAAAAAGCAATTAAGAATTTCTTTGTTATAACATCAGAAGGAAAACATATAAATCTATAAAATATTAAGAACAGAGTGCGTGATGGCAAATTCTGCAACTTTAACTTCTTTTAGAGATTAGATTAGAAAACAAAATGATATCTGAGAAAGAAAACCTTTACGAAGATAGATAAAACTTCACCAACAATTAACACGCAGGAATCCTGTGAAACGTCTATTTGTATTACTGGATTGATCTCTTTGAAAAGATTACAGATTACAACTTGCTCGGGCGTAAAAAATCAACCCCCAGAAATTCAAAGCTTGAAGTATTTATAATAAAGATTACAAACGATCATGTCATCAATGATCAGGACGTGGCAGATGTTATTTTTAACTATCTGAATAACAAGATGCAAAAATATGGGAACTGATAATGATGTGTCGAATCTCTCATGCTGATTTTGGGGAAGACCGTTGGTGAGTCATTCATATGAATTTGACTGCACTGGATGCTGACTTGGACAAAATCTTTATCTTTATTCAATCAATTCACACAGCTCATCCCATCTCTGTGTATCAAGGATGGTAACTTTCAATAGTCGGCGGTAGACTTCATCCATCTCGGTATACTTAGCAAAAGTCGGCTCGATGAGGAAAATGTACTTGACTTCATGCTGTATGCTGAGGTCAGGTTGCAAAGTATCCAAGAACGCTTTGCCTGTGATGCTTCCCTGTATCCCTGAGAACTTGGAACTGTCTTTGGCCATGGTGGAAATCTTTTTCTTATAATCTGACAAAGTCATCAATTTATCATTTAGGACAAATAAACCAGGAAGGCCCTTTTTTTGTAAGGCCTCAATATTGCTAAAAAATCTCTGAACCCCAATGTCCATGTTCTGAGCTTTCTCCTCCAACTACAACATTAATCCTCTCTTGGTCAACACTCTTTTGACTTCAAGGATAATTTATGTCTTGTCTTCAACTTTTAGGTCTTCAAGTTCTTCCTTGGTTTTTGAATTCAAGAACTTGATGATCTTGTTTATTGTCGAGGGCATCTCACCCAGCTCTGTTCTTATCCTGTCAATGGCCTGCCTACCCTTTAAAACCAGATCATGTTGCTCGAACATGATTTGCACCATGGGCCAAATTTCATTCATGGATTTCAAGATATTTGTCCATATATTTTCCTTAGCCTCTGCTAATGTCTTACCTACCACTATTTGTTTCTAAAGTTGTTGCATTTCCTACTTGATCTTCTCTGATACTTGTCTCTCAATATTGTATGTTGTTTGGAAAGGAGACTTGATTTCCTATAGAATTTCAATCTCCATTTTCATCCTATTGATCTATGTTCCCTGCAGAGTCATCTCCTCCATGGAATTTGCTAGATCCAAAGTTTTTTCTAGTGGTGTCAATGGAGTTGTTGATGGAATTTTTGTTGTAGTGGTTGTTGGCATAACTGCTATAATGACTTCTAAAATGGGAACTTCACTCAATGGAATGACTTCCATCGGGGTCGATTTTTCCTTCTCTTTCAATAACGTTTCCAACTCTGACTCCATTTCCCTGAGCTATGCGTTCTGCTGCATGATAAGTTTCAACAATTCTTCTTTCTCGTTTTCTGCCTCAGCTATTTCTTTAGCTTGTGAATCCTTTGTTGGAGGGAATTTCAGTTGTTTTCTCAAAGATGAAATATCAGCGTTCTTTTTCTTCAACATTTCCTCTGCTGCTTTTACATTCGAGGGATCATACCCAATCTTGAGCACCAACTCATCTAAGGATTTTATTTTGTTATCCTTTGCAAAAGAGGATATCTTTTCCAACTTCAATTGAGTCTGAACATTGCTTAAAGACACCTGTAACTTTTTTTTTGTAGAGGAAGCATGTGCCAATGTGGAGAAAACCATTTCTCCAGTCTGTCTGTGCAAGTCCATCTGGTCAGTTGGATGGACTTGTTTGGTGTCAAAAACAATAGTTGACCTCTTGTAATTAGTGATCTCTTTGGGTTGAGAAACATGTGCTTGCAGAAATGCCAAATGCATTATTCCTTTCTCTATGTCAAAGGCTGATAACAATTGATGTTGTGTTGTGGAAGTTTGCTTCCAAAACTAAGAGTAGGTGTTGTTGGTCAGCGTCTGGTTCTTCTTTTTAATCATGGCATATTTTTCAAAAATGCTCAGAGGTATAGATCCTTGTGGATTTTGGGTGGTCATAGCTATATCTGTTTGCTTATTTGAAGAAGAAGTTGACACCACCTGCTGTGTTCTTTCAATCACTTCAGCAGAGTAGGGCTTTTCCTCACCAGACATGTGAGTAGCATGAGTGGTTTTGGGTTTCTTGTTGTATACCTGAAATTGTTTTGTTGATACCTCAGTGATTGAAGGTGAAGCATCCTTTCTTGGCATTTTTTCCTTGGGTACCTATGGAGTGGTAGTCAGTGAAACAAAGACTTAAGGAGATTATTGTGGCTCTGTATCTACCAAAGTGTTTTCTTCCCACTCTGTCTTGTTCACATACTTTTCAATTTCTGGTTTGAGGGTGTGAGCATAAGGTGAACTTCTTTTCTTGGATCTCATCTCTGCATTGATCCCACTAGGGTCATATCGCCAAATGAAACTGGTGTTGAATTTCATTTCCTTCAATAGTTTGTCTACCTCTTCCCCAGCAGCTCGACAGTTGCAGATAAACGGTCATATTTTCCCTTTGATCCTCATCTGTTTTTTTTTCTTCAGAGACATAAAATGGATGTCATCTGATTTTATCATTTGACGAATATACTCCAGTGCGAATATTTGAATAGGAACATACTTGGGCAACTTGTATGGAGCTAGTTCACACCCATACACTCTGATTTCTGTGTGATTCTAGAATAGAAACCAGTCCCCAGTATTTGTGATATCCAAAAGGTGCAGAACCCTTTGGATCTCCTCATTTATTCTTGGCTCAGGTCTTCCACTAAGCATGCCTACAACTGGGTGATAAAACAACTCAATGATTTTTTTAAAAGTGAACTCAGTGGAGTTTCTCCTGAGCAACGACATCCATAAAGTGACTGCTTGAGGTTTTCCTTCCTTGTCCATCTTCTACATGTGAAAGGAAAAATTTTCTGCTTGATAGAACATGAACATGTAGGCTAGTATTGAAGAATACTGGAACATGCCTTCTGTAGGGAAATTTGTCAGCTGGTCGTGCAGGTTCTCGGCCAAGAAACCGCTGTAATTGAAATGGGTGGCGACTTTCTCTTCAGTAGAGAAAATGGAAAGGAAGCCTAAGATAAGCTCATCCACCCATTCATCTGAGAAGTAACCGAGCAAGCAACACATTGTGGAGATAATATAGCTTCCCTTTTCAGAAAATATGGAAGAATGGTAAGGAGGATTCTTTTTAGGGAATTGGGCATCTTGAGGGAGGAAAAGCTCAAAGATTTGCGCTCTTTGGCGAAATGATAAGTTCTGATACATTTCTGTCATAATTTAAAGTGTAAGGGGAGAATGAGGTTCAGCTCTGGGTACCTGCATCATTTGATCGATGGTCTCGGGTGTAATTAGGAAAATGGTTTCTCTAGCCGAAGACACTATGGCTCTTTGATCAGGGAGGTAATGCACTTGGCATTTGAGAGTGAATTCAGGGAAATGATAGATCTGGGGAAAAAGATACAGGGGGAAATTCGACTACCAGAGCCCAATTTCATCGCTTTGATCGATGAAGGTGTCTTTAAACCATGATTGTAGCTCGGTAAAATCAAAATCGGACCTGGTTTCTGAGATCAAGTAGTCATTGTCTGCTAACGGGATCCGGTCGAGATCGAATGGAGGTGGGAGAAAAGGATTTTCCTCTACATTTGAATTTTTTCTTTTGGGCACCATTGATTTCCACTGATACCTACACACTAAACACACGTTAGTAGGCGAAAAATCTAGTTGGATGATGTGTTGTAGAGGCGAAGGAGAATGAGTCTCTGATACGCAGGGAGTGTGAATGGAAAGGGAATGACTGAAATGAGGTTGAAGTTTAGTGAACAGGTATCCATTGGATGGCAAAGGACAGGTCATATGAACAATGGGTATGTGGCCAGTCATAAATGTCCAACAGGTCGTTTAAAGTGTGATATGGTAAGGTGAAGGACATATGATGTGTGAAAACGGTTGATGTGCAGAAATGTGATTGGAAGATGAACGGAATGGATATGGTCGATAATGGTTAGTTTGAGGGGACATGCTGACGGGGTGACAAAATGGGATTTGCAAAGGATGTTTCGGGGTGTGACATCTTTGAATGACGGTGGTGAGTTGGAAGAATGATAGGTGGTGAATAATTTGGAGTGGCGAGGTGAGATGTAATGAGATAATGCCACGTACAGATGGGGGCCCGCCTGGACACAGCTTCATTTCAGACCCCCCCTACCTTTAAAAGTAGAAAAGTTTGGGGGTATGGGATCAATGGCTGACCTTTGATCTAAGCAAAGCTATATCAGTTGTTGATTCGAGAACACTCCTTAACCATCATATTGGACCCCCCCCTCATCGTTAAAGGTAGAACGATCAAGGGGGGTCCAAAATATTTTCAAAGTTGTCCATTTGCACGCTAGCAGGGCAATCATAGATCTGAGCGCACCTTTTAATTACCTTTTCGGACCCCCCCCCCCCCCATCATTAAAGGTCGAACAATTGGGGGGTCCGGAGTCTTTTATGAGCCGTAGATCTGGGTGCCAACAACTCAGTCGTAGATCTAGGCCCAATATTTAATCTCCAGGGTGAAATTCAATATATGATGCAGAACTTAGGCTTAATGACTTTTTATGGGTTTTGTGCACTGATTCTTTTTCTTTTTATAACCACAGGGTTAGAAAAAACCTTTCATCATCAAAAATCATGCATTTTTCATCGATCATCTTACATATTTTATTGAAAGGAAGCTAACTAACCTATGTCCTAACCTACGCATTTCCACCTTTAGCCCAGCTTAGACTGTTGGACTAAGAAAATATTCTACCTAGGGGCTATTTGACCAAGATTAGACTGTTTGGTCAAATTTATTCACTAACTAACCTGATTACTAGGCTAAGGTTAGATAGTTTAGCCAAGATTATTCATTAATCCTAGATACTTCAATTTAAAAGACTTGGCCATGTTTAAACTGTATGGATCAAGTCATTTTCATTTCATGGGGCTTTATCCATTTTCTTTTTTGCCCTCTTTTATTTTTCTCATTTTTTTCTTTTTCTTTTCTTTTCTTCTTTTTATTTTCTTCTTTTCTTTTCTTCTTTTCTTTCTTTTCTTTTCTTCTTTTTCTTTTCTTCTTTTTCTTTTCTTTTAGAATACAGCAATATCTGCTAGCCAAAAACACTAAAGGAACAAAATCACAATCACCAGTTGATCCTATAAATTATAGGGTTATAACAATATTCAAATACATCTCTACTTAAGGGTTTTGTAAAAATATCTGCCACATGTTCTTGTGTTGGAACATATTCCAATTTAATGTTCTTGTTTTCAGCCTAATCTCTTAGATAGTGGTACTTTATGGGAATGTGTTTCGATTTTTAGTGCTAGACAAGGTTCTTAGAGAGACTTATAGCGCTTGTATTATCATAGTGGATAATTGTAGGTTCTTCAAATACTATTTTGATGTCTTGTAGAGTTTGTTTCATCCATTCCACTTGTGTGAAACATTTTGTTTCTGCAATATACTCAGCTTCAGTGCTGGAAAGAGAAATTGAGGATTATTTCTTTCTTATCCAAGAAACCAGTGATTCTCCCAAAAAAAATGCTCCTCCACTCGTACTTTTTCTATCATCTACACTTCCTGCCTAATCAGCATTTGAATGGGCTTTTAATGTGAATGAATCCTTTCTAGGGTACCACAAACCAAGAGCTATGGTTCCTTTCAAATATCTAAAGATTCTTTTTACAGCTTGAACATGGCTCTCCTTTGGTTTTCCCTGGAATCTAGCCACCATCCTAACAGCTTGCTTGACATCAAGTCCAAAATTTGTTACATAAAGCAAAGTGCCAATCATTGATCTGTAGTATTTTGGATCTACATCTTTGGACTCATCATCCTTGCTTAGTTTTCATCCAACTGTCATAGGTGTACTAACAGGTTTGCAATCCTCTAACTGGAATCTCTTAAGAATATCCTTAACATATTTAGACTGATGGATAAAGACTCCCTTTTTGGACTGTATTATTTGTAATCTAAGGAAGAAATTCAGTTCCCCAAGAAAATACATTTCAAATTCGTGTTGCATCATTTTAGAAAAGTCCTTACCCATTTTTTCATTATCACTACCAAATAAAATATCATCAACATACACTTCCACAATGATCAAGTTATTACCATCAATTTTGCCATAAAGATTGTTGTCTGTTGATCCCCTTTTGAGGCCTTGTTTTTGTAAATAAGATTCTATCCTTGCATACCATGCTCTGGGTGCATGTTTTAGTCCATAGAGTGCTTTCTTTAACTTACAAAACAATCTCCTTTGTTGTTTAATTGGAACCCTTCTGGTTGCTCAATATAGACTTCTTCTTCTAAAATTCCATTGAGAAATGTTGACTTGACATCCATTTGGTACACTTTAAATTTTCTATAGCTGGAGAAAGCTAAGAACATCCTAATTGCCTCTAATATGGCCACATGTACAAATGTTTCTTCATAGTCTACTCCTTCAACCTGAGCATACCCTTTGCATACTAATCTGGCTTTGCTCCTAATTACTTTCCCATCTTCATTCATTTTATTTTTATATACCCATTTAGTTCCAATGACATTTTTATTTTTTGGTCTAGGAACTAGTTCCCAAGTTTGATTTTTTTTCAATTTGGTCCAATTATTCATTCATAGCTTTGATCCAATCCACATATTTACATGCCTCTTTGATTGAGATAGGCTCATCATGTGACAACAATGCTATTTTTGTTTGATACAGAATTTGTCTTCTTGTGTGCACTCCATCATCCATATCTCCAATAATCAGTTCTTCAGGATGATTCTTTTGAGTAATTCTTGAGGGTGTCTTTGTATCTCTTCTTGGGAATTCTTCTCTTATCTCTCCATATTGACTATCTTATTTTCTTTCACTAGTATCCATATCATATTATTCCCTTTCTTTTTCATTCTCTTCTACTTCTTCTAGTTGTGTGACGAATGTCTCATCATCATCTTCATCTTCATTTTTAGATATGGTCTCTTGATTTTTTATCCTTATCATTTTTAGGTCATCCACCTTGACATCTGCACTCTCAACAATCTTATGTGATCTAATATTGTAGAATTTGTATTCCTTCTTGTTTGAATCATATCCAAGAAAAATACCTTCATCAGATCTAGCATCAAATTTTCCAAGACTCTCATCTAGTATTTTGATGTAGCATTTACTTCCAAAGACCTTGAATTATTTTACTGATGGGGCTCTTCCAAACCATAGTTCATAAGGGGTCTTATCACTATTAACCCTGAGTTGACATATGTTCAATATGTATACTGATGTTCTTACAACTTCCCTCCAATATCCATCTAACAATTTTTCTTCATTGAGCATAGTCCTTGCAGCCTCTTGAATAGTTCTATTCTTTCTCTCAGCAATCCCGTTTTACTGAGGTGTTCTGGCAGCAGAGAATTGTCTTTGTATTCCTTGAATTTCACAGAAGACGTCAAACTCCATTGAGGTGAATTCACCACCATTGTCTGATGTAAGACATTTGATTTTTGTCCCGTTTTCATTTTCAACAAGATTTTTAAAGGCTTTGAATTTGTTGAGTGCTTCTGATTTTTCTTTGAGAAAACATATCCAACTCATCCTAGTAAAATCATCAATGAACAACATAAAGTAAGACACTCCTTGCAAAATCTTGGTTCTCGTAGGTCCGCATGGGTCAGTGTGAACAAGATCTAAAGGTTTAGAGGTTGTGTATTCTTTTTCTTTGAACCTTATTCTAGTTTTCTTCCCTAGTTGACAGTGTCTACACATAGCATTTGATGGTTTTATGATCTTTGGCAAGTTTCTTACTGCACCAAGGTTGCTGACTTTCATAAGATTGTCAAAGTTAATATGCCCCAACCTTCTATGCCATAGCCAACTTTCATCTATTGAATTTATATGACACTCCTCTTTCAATTTTGCATCTAGTATATATACATTTTTGGGAATCAAATATGTAGAAGTTCCCCTGATCATAGGTTTGACTGACACTTAATAAACTAGGCTTCAGTTTATCGACAAGTAGTACATTTATGGCTTTGTCTTTTCCCAAGCTCACAGTGCCTTTCCCAAGTATGTTACTTGAAGCATTATCACCAAATGTAACTTTACCTTTTTGTTTATTTAAGTCTAAAAACTTGTCCTTGTTACCTGTCATATGTTTTGAGCACCCACTATCAACATACCAGAGATTCTTTTTATCTTGAGCTTTTAGGGCAATAAGACATTCCTTTTTTGATACTTTTTCTCTCCAAATTTTCTTTTTCTCTCTAATGAACTTTGGTTGTTCTGAGGCTTCCATTAATATGCAAGTAATGGACTTATGTCCATGGTTATGACATCTAAAGCATTGTAAGTCCCCTTCTTGTAGAGGTGCAAAGGATTTATAATTTCTTCCTTTAACTCAATTTGTAGCTTGTTTATCCTTAAGGATATAGTTCTTAATCTTCATATTTTTCTTTCTATATGCTCTACAATTTATAGCTTTGTGTCTGAAATTAGAGCATGCAAAGCAATAACCAAGGAAAATGAGAGGATACATGTTTTGATAAAACCTCTTTGGTATTGTATTGTCTTCCTTCTTGATGGGTGGAAGTAATCTTCTGGAATTCTGATCATTACTTATATTCTCTTCATTTTTCTTCTTGAATGTACTAAGGAGAGCATCTGCATAAGATTTTGAGTTAACATGACTTTCCTTTTGAGAATAACCTATTCCATTTTTATTACCTGAATCCCTTTGTGTGGTAATAATCTTATCTAATATTTTAGAGCTATTTTCAGATTTTGTTTGAATTATTTTTGCATCCAGTTCCTTTTTTAGATGAACTATTTTTGCCTCCATTTTTTCACAAGTTATTTGTTTTTCCTTAAGAGACTTTTCCAGAATTTCTTCGATCTTATTTGCTTCTAAGATTTGTTTTTTCAGGTTGCTCATGAGTTTTTCCATCTCCTTTTCTTCTTGTTCATGTTTTTCCTTTTATTCAACTACAAAACTTTTCAGTTGTCTATATCTGATTTTGTACTTTCTTAATTCATCCAAGGCACTGAGAATTTCTTCCTCCATATTAACTTCTGCTTCATCTTCTAACTTTTTCTCATGTTTAATTTTTTCTATCTTATTAGATTCTGCAATACCTAAGAAAAGGACTTCATCATCATCAGATTCATCGTTGTCACGAGACTCTGACGAACTGTTGTTTTCTTTTTTGAATAAAAAATATTTTTCCCTTTGTAAAATTTTTTCTTGTAGTTGGGTTTTTCCTTCTTCTTATATTGATTATTTTTATTTTCATCTTCAGGGTCCTCCTTGGTATATGGACACTTGGATGAAAAATGACCAACTTTTCCACAATTAAAACATTTGAAAGGAAGCTTTCCTTTGTACTTCCCTTATCCTTTCTAAAGTTTTCTAATGAAATTGGCTTCTTCCACATCAGATTCTTCATGATGGTTGGATTGAGGTTTTTGCTTCTGATTTATCTTTGACTTGGATGCTTTGAAAGTTGTTTCATATTTTGTTGATTTATCATGCCCTGTTCTCATTTCATATGTTGTAAAGATTCCATGGAGTTGATCAACTGTGAGTGTGTTTAGATCAGATCTATCTTCAATTGAAGAAATCTTTACATCATATCTCATAGGTAATGACCTTAATATTTTTTGCACAATGGGTTTATCTGTAATTTCTTCTCCTGTCGCTCTAATTGAGTTAACCACTTCATCTACCCTATGAAAGTACTCAGCAATATTTTCTTCTTCTTTCATTTTTAGATTTTCAAACTAATTTCTATATGTATCTAGTTTGTGTTCCTTGACTTTGTCATCTCATTCATATACAGCTTCCAATTTGTCCCATATTTCTTTGGCTGATTTGCAATGCATAACTTTCACACATATAGAATTAGTCAACCCTGCTAAAATTCCATTAACTTCTCTTGAATTATCATTACATATTTTATTTACTGCAACGTCTTTGGGTGGAGTAGTTGGTGCGGTGTAACCATCTACAAAATATTTCCATATATCAAAACCAATAGCCAACATAAAAAATTTCATTATTATTTTCCACAGAGCATAGCCTCCTCCATTGAACAATGGTGCTTTGTTGTTAGACATTCCCTCTTACTGATCCATCTTCAGGAGATACCTTCAAGTTTGTTAGACTGTGTTGAAGGAACCTACTCTAATACCAATTGAAGGATCAGATCCTGTCACAAAGAGGGGGGGGGTGAATCAGTGACACAACAATTATATCAAATTTTCATTTATTAATGCAAACAGAATTTTGACACAGTATTTTATCGTGGAACCGAAATGGGAAAACCATAAACTCTTTTCTATTAACTACAAAATTTGTTTTACATGTTACATAGAAGGAAGATTTACTTCCTTTTGGTCAACACCAATTGATCAGGATGCACCCACACCCTATTTTACCAGCACCAACTAGTAGGAGGCTACAACCCCCTATTTAGTCAGCTACAACCCCCTATTTAGTCAGCTACAACTGGCAAGGAAGCACCAACTGGTAGGAGGCTACAACCCCCTATTTAGTCAGCTACAACTGGCAAGGAAGCACCAACTCCCTCTGCAAGTACCAACCTTCCCTTGCACCACTCAACCACCCTTAATGCATAGGAATTATCTTGTCTTCCTGGAATCTACTTCAGCTTTTGATCTTCTGATCTGTACTGCAGAGACAATTTTTTCTCAACACTCTTCCATGATTATATAGTCTTCAAATGGTGTGAGTGTAACACAACTGTGTCCCTTCATTTCAACCATCATGCCTCTTTGATTAATCAATCTTAATTACTATTTATTTATTTTACCATGAAGGTTTTTCATAAATTGATCACAGTCATGGATCAATTTAATCCTTTATACTCGATCCCGAATCTCTGTAATTTTCACAAAGACCAGATTTCGTGGAGGTTCTTCCTTCAAACCATCACATATGACCATGTGTTACAGAACCACGGGCTTTACCAACTATAGCGACATATTACAATTTCATTTTTAAAAACTCTTATAACATATGACCATTGGCGGTGACCTTACGTTAGGCGAGACGAGCGCTTGAGTGTTTATCGATTTCAATGGTCACAATTCGATCTTCTGATGAGATGGACGGCTGACAAAATTTCATCACTTTTCCCTTCAGGTCTTTGTGACTTTTAGAACTCTTTTCATTTGTTTGGTGGTGAAACTCCCAAAGTAAAAATCCCAGAGTGACATAACTTATTACGTCACTTGATGACATGTCACTAGTCATGTAGCTACCACGTGTCACTTTGATTCATGATTTTCATGTACCTGATATGTCAATTCAGCTTGACACTTGTCATTCTCTAACTGTGCCACGTGTCCTTGTTGATGTAGACTGCTGACATGGTCTGTCATGTTTGCTTGCTGACGTCGACGTAGATCTCCCAATGTGACACATGTTCATCTCCTTGATCTAACGGTCAGGAGAGTATATGAAGGGTATCTTAGATCAACAACCTAAGATCTGTATGTGATTCAATGGTCCATATTTCATCGGGACTTCACAATTTCGTGTATCGGGACTTTGCATGTGAGTCCCCCCAACTCTCCCGACCTTTGAAATCTCGACAGGGGCCTAGCACTTGCTAGCTCCATTCCTTAACTTCCATCTATATGACCACCAACTTTGACTAGGGGCCAAGCAAGAGGGGTGCATTGTGATTTCGCATATTGCGAACTCCTGCTATGAGTTGCCTCGAAACTTGCAACTCGCAAAACTCTGAAATGATTCATATCAAATCAACGATCCATAGCCTCGATGATCCGATGGCTCAAATCATTTTGCAACTTCACATATCGTGAGTTCCTACAACTCTCACCTTTGACTTCTCCATATCACGAGTCAGCTAAATGTTGATCTCTCTCCATGTGTCCTCTAGATCCAATGGTTCAGATCATTTCACGATTTCTCATATCACGAGTTCCTACAAATCTCACCTTTGACTTCTCTAGCTCGCGAGTCAGTGAAATGTTTATCTCTCGCCACATGTCCTCTGGATCCAAAAGCTCAGATCATTTCATGATTTCTCATATCACGAGTTCCTACTACTCTCACCTTTGACTTCTCATGTTTGGACTCTCATCTGATGGCCATTGAGTATTCAGGATTGGTGATCCAACGACCACTGTCGCTCCTCCTCCTGAGCTTACGTATCCTCCCGACTTGGAAGAATTTCTAAGTGTCAAAGGTTTTGCGACCTTTAATCCTTCTGCAAGCCTTGATGTATGGTATCTCATATGTGCGTCTTAGAATGCTATCTCTCCTGAGCTTTGGCATAGGAACATTGTTGATCCTGTCGTGATAAACAATAATCACGAATTTCTTCAGCCTTAAGATGATGTTATTATGTCGGTTCTTTTTCTTCCCGAGATTAACCTTGTTGCTTTGCTTACTAAGACCATTCATGTCAATTAAAATATCATCTATGGTAATTCAACATTAACAACTGATCATCACATCGACTGTTGACATCAATGACAATATATCCAACACTGCAAAAAATCAGTTGTGCACAAGTTTGGGGTGTAGTTGTAGTTACATCTACTGCAACTTATATTTTCAGTTTTAGGATTGGACTTTCTTTTTGTTATGGTTTGGAATTTCTACTTGGTACACTAGCTCTGGAGAGTGGTATGCTACCTTCATTGGCTATTGGGTCTAGATTTTTCTTCTAGAATTATTCTCTCTGTCAAGCTTAAGGTGCTCGAGGGTGGCTTCATCCTATAGTTGGTTGAAAATATTGATATATTGTCTATGGTGAAACAAGCACACCTATTTTTCTAACAGGTTATGGGCCCACACTATCTTTATATAGTCTAACCACTGGAAGATATATTGGGAGGATTTTATCAATTACAGTTGCAGTTGTAGTCAAAGTTTTTTGTTGCAGCAACGAAACCCTAGCCCTCTTTTTAAGGCACCTTAAGTGAAGATATTGGCCTAATTTCTGGATATCCTAGTGCTCCCTAACCTAGCGCACCTTCTGGTACTCTCAACAAGATAAGACTTCAAGTTTTAGTTTTTGGTCAAATTCAAAGGTTGACCAAGTCAAATCAGTCATGATGTACTCTGTGAAGTCAGAAAACAAGTTAGAAGGGGATTCTAACTTCATAGCATGGAAGACAAGGATTGACCTCATCCTTTCCAAGAATAAAGTGTTGGATATCGTGAAAGGAAAGATCGTGGAACCACAATTTGAAGAAGGAAAAGAGAAAGAACCTCAAACGTTTCAGTTATGGAGAAGTTCAAGGACAATGACATCAATGCTATGAGTATCATATTGGACTCTATAAAAGACCACTTGATACCCTACATATCTTATCATGATTCATCTAAGAATATGTACAATGCCTAACTAACCTCTTCTCGGTCAGAAACATTGGAAAAGCAATGGGTCTGAAGAATGAACTCCATGACATGAAAATGAATGATGATGATAGCATTGTTACACATCAAAATCACTCATTGCAATGATGGCTAGTGTCGTCGTTACAAATATCGCAAGTTTTTCAAGTGTCACAAATGTTATTTTGTCTATGTCATCTCTCTAATGACATCGTAAAACCACTTAAGACACCTCAAAGACTAGTCTTGAAGAAGAGAAATCAATTGACAAGGAGTACAAGCCTTTTGCCACTGAAAAAGTCACTAAAAAGTCAAATTTGGAAGGGAGCACTCCCCTACATACTGTCAGGGAGCGATGGCGCTCTGTACCCTCTTCTAGGGGAGCGTTCCAATGCTCTGTGTCCCTTTTTGAGGGAGCGCTGGCCTTTTTTGGGTGAAATTTGGTTTGTTGGAGGAAATCAGAGAAGAATCCCCTCAATATATGAAGGTGGTTGGATTCAAATCTGAGGTCGAGGCATGATCTTAGGGGAGATCCACAAATGAAGGAGAGGAATCCTCAACTTATCCCAAAGATCTCTCAAGTGGTTAGGCCTCTCCAAGCCTATATAAGGAGGCCTCCTCATGGTGAAAACATGGATAGAGATTGAGAATTACACCAAAATTATGATCCCATAAGTGAGATGCCATCGAAGCATAATCAGTCTATATTACTTGAGAAAAGGGGTTGGACAAAGAGAACTGGAAGAAGGTGTTGCACCTTCATCAAGTTTGGTCTATAAGTACTCTTCATTTGTTGTTACTAATATACATACATGCTTGGCCTATTTATTTCAAGTTTATGTTTGTTCCACATGAACTTGTCTTCACTAGATAGATATGTATTTGAGTTAATATCAATAGAATAGGAATATTTGTGTATCTTTGTTTGTTCTACAAGACCTATTGAGGAGCTTGGGATTGAATCTCAACTTGGACTTTGCGAGGACAAATGCCATTTCAAAAGGTACACTTTTCTTCCTCCTCTTCATTCATTAGCTTAATTAGATCTAAAATGATGTCAGTGACCAATGATAGCACCCTTTATGTCTTGGTTTTAGGGGTCTAGATACCAAGAGGGAATCCTCTTGTCCGCAGGAGGATTCACCTATAACAGAAATTGGTGACTCCACTGGGGATTCAGCTTGTGTCGGTTACCCAGACTCTGTTTTCTTTTAATAGAAGAACCAATCACCCTTTAGGGATCCTTCCTCAGTTTCCTGTAGCTTTGGGAGGAAAAATTGTCTTCATTGATGTTATGGTAGTACAATACCCCTTGGATTTTGATTTACTCCTTGGGCAAGATTATGTCTATGCCATGAAAGATATTGTGTCCACTCTTTTTCATGTGATATCTTTCCCACACGATGGAAGAATGGTGACTATTGATCAACTTTCGTATGTTGGCCCTGACTTGAACATCAAACCAATGACCTCCCTAAATGATTCTTATATGCAGTCGGTATCACCCCTGCCACAGGTCAATTATGTGGCGTTATCTCCCATGACTTCAAGTTCATATGACTTGGATCCGGTAGTTGACATGGTGATCTCTTCGGTAGGGCTATTGGAACCTGATCGCCTTACCCCTATCGCGGCCCTCGACATGCGTTCCTCCCATAGCATTGTTCTTCCTTCCAGTGAATATCTCTTTGAAGCCATGACCAATTTTTTTCCCTTGACATGGTGTCCTTCCAAAGCATTATCCTCTTGGAAGCCATGATCAAGAATATTCCATGAGCATAGTTTTTCCTCTCTGTGGAAAGCTCGTTAAAAAATGAAACAAAGACCTTGAGCATAGTTTTTCTTTTTCTGTAGTAAGCTCATTAAAAAATGAAATAGAAATATGGGGATTCAACCTAGAGCCTTGAGCATAGTTCTTTTCCTGTGTCAAGCTCTTTAAAAAATGAAACTGTCACCTCTCCCGTCAGGTCGAGTCTTTCGCCAGATCTCGTAGATGTCGAGTCGAGTCTTTCGTTAGGTCTCATTTTTTAACCTTCATTTCATCCACACTTATCCTTTTTCTCCATCTAGTACAGAAATTGGTGACAACATCAAAGTCGGTGAATGAATTGAAGCTTGGGGGGGCATGTCTCCAGCCTTTGATGATCATTATGGAGTTAAGCCACTATCTTTTCAAGCTGGGGGCAGAGTACCGAGCATAGTCTTAGTTCGTTCTCACGCTCAAAAAAACATAAGAACACACCGGTAAAATTTTATCTCTTTTTTGGACCTGTATGGATACACAAAAAAGGAACCCCCTAGAGTCCTCTTTAAGCTCTTTTCAGACTCTCTAAACATGAAAATATTGTCGAGTGATCTTGGTTCCTTTCCCACTCGTTAAAAGGTTTGAAAGGGCATATTTAGAGTGATAATTTATCTCTTTTTCGGCCTCGTGAGACTAACATTACGAAAAAGGACAACACTAGAGTCGTCTTTAAGTTATTTCCAGACTCTCTAAATGTGAAAAACCACTGAGTTTACCTTCTTTGGACTCATTAAATGATCATACATTGAAGGGCCCATACAGGACTGAACCCTTACTTCTTCCAGCTCGTTAAACAAAGGAAGAGGGACTTATAGAAGGTGAGTTATGTCGAGCATGTGTTACCCTCCTCGAGCTCATTAAACTAAAAAGAGGTACTCATCTATCTGTATGGGGGAAAATTGAAAGCCAAATAGTTTTTGAGAACATTACTAGTAACTCTTATGGTCGCCCTTGAACATGGAACTTTGTCTTTCCATACATTTTAATCCGCTAAACCTCTGCACTGAACCAATCCTCTGAGTTTCTTTACTCCTTTGGGTCACCTGACGAAATTCACAGTGTCCACTGCATCATCATGTTTTGGTCCATGTCATGTTTCTACTGTTGTGCCTCGGTTTTCAAGGGAAGTATATGCCTCGAGAGTCAACCATCACAAATATCTTATTTCAATACCCATGCCAGTCCATGTTCATTTGATCTACCAATTACATCTATCTGACCATTTCGTGTCATTGATGGGGGATACATCAAGGCCCTCCCTCGACGAGTATATTCCTGTCGACTTTAGCACATTATCCAAGAGCTATACTTAGAAACCAGTTAGTACCTTGGGACCTGCATGCCTCAATGGAAGGCCTCATCATGTTCGATAGTGGATTTACATCATTGACCTCTGATCAGATGATTCCATGGATGTTCAACTTCAGCTCATCCATTCACATTCGTTAGAATGTACTAGAGTAACTTGGGAATCATTGACATCAATGGTGATTTCCCTCACGCTTGTTAATGGTTTACATCATTGACCAGTAATCAAGTGGTTTCTGCCATGTTTGACATCAGGACATCTATTCACATGGTTAGAATTGTATTGCATCGAGATCAGTAAGAGTACCCTAGGTTGATTGATCACTCTGATATATACTTTGCCCAGGTTGTGATGAATTTTCTTTTGAAGATTGACACATATACTATTACATAGATCCACTTTGTATTGGTACGTGGCTATGTCTTGTTGTCTCATAGATCCACTATGTATTTTTTGTGGGTACGATCATTTCATGTCATGGAAGTATAGATCCACATTGTATCTTTGGTGGCTATAGTCTTCAGTCAATATGATTATGGATCCGCAGTGTATTTTATGGAGGCCATACCTAGAAAGCCTTTATCACTCAAGCATAGGTATGCCTGCCTTGGGTTTGAAACATGTCATAACATTTGTTTGATGGTTATTTGAAGCTTCTACCAGGTTCTCTGAGTCCACACCCTTGCTTTAAATATTTGTAAAGTGTTTCGGCCATCATTCTCTCTTCTCACCTCACACTTTTGGGGGCATTCTATTACACATGAAATTTGCACACCTAGGTACCTCGCCCTAAGTGTCGTAATGTGTCATATAAGTGTCTCATACACCTTAACACCATGGAATAACCTATGTCACAATCCATAGTCAATATGGAGGAGGGATATATTACATGAAGGCCAAAATACCAAGTACACGTGAATTATTATTAATATTCATGGAAAATAAATTGATTAAGTGTGAGAACCAAGTGCACATGAATTATTATTAATATTCATGAAAAAGAAAGTAATTAAGAGTGAGAATCCACCTCACATTTGGTTTCCTATTTTTTAGGGAAGGTGGAGGATCTCATGGATGGTTGAAATATTTCCTCCTTAAAATCCTCGAGAGATATTTCCTCCCCAAAATCCTTAAGAGATATTTTCTCCCTAAATATCTTAGATGTCCCTTTCTTAGTGGATATCATGAGAGATCCTCTCCATGGTGGTTAAGCCTCTAAATCCTATATAATGAGGGCTTTCCATGGAAGAGGAGATGGAGATTGAGAATTATACCAAACTTATGATCTCATAAGTGAGGCACCATTGAAGCATAATCAGTCCAGATTACTTGAGCAAAGGGGTTGGACAAAGAGAACTGGAAGAAGTTGTTGCACCTTCCTCAAGTTTGGTCTGTAAGTACTCTTCATTTGTTCTCATTAATATACATACATGCTTGGTCTGTTTCTTTCAAGTTTATGTTTGTTCCACATGAACTTGTCTTCACTAGATAGATCTGCATTTGAGCTAATCTCAATAGAATAGGAAGCTTGTTGTATATTTGTTTGTTCTACAGGACCTATTGAGGAGCTTGGGATTGAAGCTCAACTTGGACTTTGTGAGGACAAACGCCATTTCAAAAGTTACACTTTTCTTCTTCCTCTTCATTCATTAGCTTAATTAGATCTAAAAGGATGTCAGTGACCAATGATAGCACCCTTTCTGTCTTGGTTTTAGGGGTCTAGATACCAAGAGGGAATCTGCTTGTCCACAGGAGGATTCACCTCTAACAAGCATAACATCATACCTTGTAAGAATATCTCAGTTAAGAGATCAACTACAAGATATTGAAGAAATCATTTCAGAAAAGGAACTAGTAAATATAGTATTCAATGGTCTTCCCAAGACATGGGATGCTTTTGCCGCAAGCATGAACACAAGAAAGGAGTATCCCACATTTGAAGAACTTTGGACTTGTTGTGCACAAGAAGTATCAAGGATTAGTGAAAAAGATAAATCCCAAAAGAAATATGAAGATCAATACTTCACATCAAATTTAAAGAATTCCAGGAATAAAAGGAAGTAAGGCTTAAGAAAGAAACCAAATCAAGAAAAGAATTTGTCAAAAATACAATGCTTCAACTGTAGAAAATATGATCACTACAGGAACCATTGTCTTGAGTTAAAGAAAAGGAAGGAAACAGAGGAAGCATCAGTTGTTGAAGAAAGGGAAACCTCGAAGAAATCCAAGCAGGATAAAACATACTTCTTCTTCTAGGTCAAGGTAACAATATTCTTCAAAATTCATGTATATACCATGTTTACATAGTTCCTGTACATATCATGTGTAACTATTTCCTAGAAGATAAGATGGTCAAGTAAAACAATACCTATGGAATAATAAAAAAAATAAGGATTGTTATCACCATGACTACAAGTCAAACAATACACATGAAAAGGATGAAGTACGTTGACAATCTTTGATAACAATGCTTGTGGAAGCTATTATATAAGTAACAACTTCCAGATAGGCTGAAATCAAAATCAAACTTGAAGAGGCCCAGAAGAAGTCAAAACATAAATAAGTCAACATACAAGAGGAAATTACAAAAATACTTATGACACATTGCAGAAGACAATAAGGATGCAGACGGAAGCGTTGACTCTCTTAGATGGAGGGAGATGATTACATGATTACATGAGAAGAACATGAGTTCATGCATGAAGCAAGGATTAAGAGGGAGATAATACTAAATTATGTGATCCATTGAGGACTATGAAGTATCTATCCATGTTCCCATTGAAAGTAGAAACCATGAGAAGCAGCACATGTTCAGTTTGACTGTAATATACCAGATATAAAAAGTATGCAGAACATAAATAAAATGCTAGAAATGGCAGAATAACAGTAATATAACCGGAACAATCACCACAATAACACCGAAATGATCTAAGAATAACAATAGAAATAGCACTTTGATTCTGAGAGCAATGTTCATAGGCCTCTTCGAGGGGGTTGTTGGGCCCGAGATATGATCACTTTTATGACAGTTATTATACACATTTGTTGCATGTACATACGTGTTTTTCATATTTTAAAGGAGCTTTTTGAAGAATTTTATGATAAAATTGTATGATCGACATAAGGTACATGTGATTCATGTTTAATGATTGTATTACGTATAATTCATCATGTTTTATGATTACCAAGATCTAATTCATGTTTTTCTGGTGTTACAGGGAAAAAGCGCACCACATTTCTCCTTCCAGCACTTGATCCAGCACTCCTTCCAGTACTTGTTCCGGCACTTGATCCGGCAATCTGTCCAGCACTGTGTATTGCACAAAAACATAGGGCGACTTGGCGGTTATGGTATTGGCGGCCAGTGACGGGCAAATTGGGCATGTGGGTTTTGTTCATTCTTGCCCCCTCCATCTATTGAGCTCCCAACAACTCAGTTTCAGTTGCTTAAGAGGGTGATTATTGGCTCACTCTATTTTATCAGTTAGGGCATCATTTATTGTAATTTGCCGAAATTAGAAGTGGTTTGACCCTCCTATGGTCAACCACTTGGTCTGTAAACGTTATAAATACCACTAAGGTGGTCAGATGATTGTTAAGTAGCATAAGCATTAGAATTGTCAGTGTGGTAGACAGAAAAACAATTTTACTTTGTTTTAAGTTTTTACATTGCCAAATTATGCCAGAACTGTGTTTTTGAGTTTTTATGGTGAATTTGACCTGTTGAGTTCGTGGTGTGCTTTTAGAGAGTGACCACGACTTGCTGGGGGCGGCATCAGTAGTCTGGTAATTGTCTTCGTGTTTGTTTATGCAATTCATAATTTAATTGTTCTCTTTATTTTCTGTACATGCATATTTTTCATTGTGTTAATCAGTTTGTTGTCGTTTAATTGTTTTGACTCTCTTTTGTAGGTTAGAATGATGAGATGTGTTAGCATGCATTGATCTTGTAGATTAGGAACAGACTTGCAAGTCTCTATACTAACCCTGTGTGCAATTAGATGTTAGATTATGCTTTCTTTTATGATTTTATAGTCAAGTTTAAAATAGAGTTTCAATTAGAATAGAATAGAGTTTTTATTTGAGTTCTCTTCGACAAGGATTTGATGGATGGATAGAATTAATTCCAACTTTTAATTCCAACTTGCTTATCTCATTTTTATATAGAGCTTGTTTAATTAGTTGTTGGTTAATGTAGATTGTTAGTTTACTTTTCAATATCATAGTTTAATTTCTATTTTTAATCATTTCTTTATTGCAGTTTGAATTGTTAGAATAGACATAGTATAGTTTCATTTTACGTAATCTCCTTTCCTAGAATTAAATTGCAATTGTAGTTCTTAGTTAATGATTGAGTTTAAGTATGAATTTTGCTTATGTAGAATAGAAGTATAATGATGATCTCGTTATGTTGTTGATGGTTTATACATGAATATGCAGGGTATCTAACATTGTTTTGTCATGGCTAAACTCTCATTGGATTGTTTAATCCATACCTTTCACTTTGCCATTGAGATCAGTGTTGAGCTTATACTGCTTGAATTATCCTTTGTTGTCAAGTGCCATCGAGATATCATCCGACACCAAATACATTCACACAACCACCAGCATTATATTTGAATTTCCATAGGTTAAAAGATAGTTTTCCTGTTTTCATAGATTAAGAAATAGTTTTTTTGCTTTCATAGATTAAAAGAAATAGTTTTCCTGTTTTCATAGATCAGAAAAGATAGTTTCTTGCTTTCATAGTTTAGAAGATAGTTTTATTGTTGATGTAGGGTAGATAGACTTTGCTTTGATAGATTAGATAGTAGTTTTCTTATCATAGATTAAGCATTAGTTGGTAGTTCTTCTTACTTTCAATAAAATAGATTCCCTTTCATGCATTAGAAATAGTTTTGCATTAAGCATTTAGTCCAGTTGCCTCTTAGGCTAGATAGTTGCTCAATGAGAAGTTTTAATTTGATTGCTTGCAGTAGTTAGTTGCCTTTGCTTACATCTCTATTTTCTTTAGTAGGTTAGATAGTTGTATTTACTTACTTGTCTATTTCTTTATTAGATTAGTTAGGTGTCTTTTATTTCTTGTCTATTTTCTTTAATAGGTTAGAGAGGTGTCTTTGCTTGCTTGTTTATTTATTTTCTTTCATAGGATAGTTGCTCATTGAATGTAGGTTGGAAAGTTATAATAGTTTGCTTTTGTTAGTTGCTCATTATTATTTTTAGTAGTTTGCCTTTGCTTATCGTTGAACTAGTTTTCTTTGAATAGGGTTTTTGACTTGCTTTTCTTAGGACTATGCATTGATCCTTGGCCCAAAAGTACTTAGGTTACCGAATTTCAATTTGCTTAGTAGGGTTTGTTCATTAGATAGATTTGTTTGAGTAGATTAGCCTTAGATAGCTAATTTCCTTAGTTAGACTATACTCCTATCAGCCTTCTACCTTTGGCATATATTTTGCTACAACTCTAAGTTTACTTACCCCGGGTTGAAAATTTAATTAAGGGTTTTTAGTGTCTTTTTAGTGCATATAGAACACCCGTCATTTTTGGTGTCATTGCCCGGGAGTTGTCTCAAGGTAGGAAGTAGTTAGGAATTAGATCATTTCTAGACCTTAGCATTAGTTTGGTGGTGGGGGAACTTTAAGACGAGAGGTAAGAACCTGTGCATCTGCTATAGCAGGTTCCCCCAAACCCAATGGTAGTTTTTCTTTTTGTTTTTATTTTTTATGAATAGACCTAGCAATCAAATGGTAGCTTTTTCTTTTTGTTTTTGCTTTCTTTCATGAATAGGCCTAGAGACCCACAAGGTAGATACATTAAATCAAAATCAGACCTTTCAACCAAGGTTCCTTCTGATCTCTTTGGGGGAAGGAACGTTCCTCTTATAAAATCCGCAGACCGATACTGAAAAACAGAAGCTAGCTCAACTCAAAGAGATAAAATAGTCTCTGAAGAGACTAATACAGGGAGCACTATAGAACAAGAAATTGAAGCATTGATCATATTAGGATAGGAGGCAAGTCCACTCGAGTATTCCACAGAACCAAACAATACAACCTTTAGTTTTACACCACCACCAAGGGACCCTAACTTTAAAGATATCATAGACCCTGAACTGGTGAATCTTTTGTTTGGTAGTTCAACCAATGTAATTATCTCTCAAATTGACACAGAAACTTTGGCACCAATAGTCTCAATTGGCTCGAGTAGAGTCCCATATATCCAATCCATAGGAAGACCTTTCCATCAAAGGGAAAACTTGTTTTCTTTAAAGATAAAACCACCTAGGTACTCTCTTTTTGGAAACGAAGCCAATATGGATGATAAGGAGGACCATAACAATGTAAGACATGGGGCGGAAGAAGAAACTGGAAACCAAACCGAAACTATTTTCGGGTTTCTGATTTTGGACACCACTCCAAATGTCAACATGAAGAATATTCCTCTCTCAGCACTGCCTACCTTTTACAGTAAAAATGGTGAAGATCCAGACACCTTCCTATTTGAATTTGACATCTTGTGTAGGAGCTACAACTACATACAAGATGCCCAGAAATTGAAACTCTTTCCTGCCACCCTCAAAGACTCTGCACTAAGATGGTTCATGGGGTTGGAAGAATCCAATATTAGGTATTGGGAATCCATGAAAGACATATTTCTTAAGAAGTACCAAGACTACTGCAAGACAAAAGAGTCTCGTAATGACATATTTAAAATCCAACAATTAGAAGATGAGACCCTTGAAGATTATATGGAAAGATTTGGTTATATCTCCCAGAAGTCAAAATACCATGACCTCCCAGAGGATGCAATTAGGGATCTTTTCCTTAAGGGAATTTCATAAGAATATCTAAATATGCTTAACCTAATGGCATCAGGTGACATCTCTCATAAACCATTTGCTAAAATATGTGAAATGTGTAAAAATTACTCAAGGAGTAGAGCCGAAACAGGGAAGAATGTTCATGACCCTTACAATAGAAACTTAAAACTAGTTAGTTCATGTGGTATCACAAGAGAAAAGATAGGGAACCTTTTGGAAAACTTTAAGAAAGACATATTAAGAACAATACGTTCCCAGTTGGACACCCTTAAAATAAAAAAGAAACAGGAGGAGGAAAATGCAACAATGAGCATATATTGCCCAAGATGCAGAAGGAAGGATTCCTCAAGGGAATGCCCATTAGATAACATTTCAGTTTGTGGCTTCTGTACAGAAGACCATGTGATTGAAAAATTTCCATCATTCCCTAGTTTATTAGCCATATATAGGAGTGGAGATCCTGGGGAGTCTTCTTATGCACCTAGGAGGCCATGGCAGCCTAGGAATCAACCCACATACCCGGATTTACAATCTCAAGTTCCACCCTATTATCAAAAACAACAGTGGAACTCACCAGGTTGGAAAAACTGGTCTAGTTAGTACCAACATCCTTATATTCAAGGATGGAGGGGAGGACACAACCAAGAAAACCCTCAAGCTCCACCTATCCCTATGTCCAACCATCATTATCCTCAGTTCCCACTAAGCACTCCACAACTTTTGCCAGGTTTGTTCCACCACCTTTACCTCCTATTCCACAACAACAACCGCTACAATTTCAAAATGCAAGCTCCCCGAGACCAACACTATTACTAGCACAAATTGTGTCGAATCCTAATAATAAGCGCCCTCAACCTCTTCACAATGTTGAGATACAGGCCTTCTCGACATATGTTATTACTCATGTTCCATTACAGGAAATTCAATTAATATCGGGAAAAATTCTAGATAGGCAGACACCTTCAGTAGTCATCCAGGAAGAAGAAGAAGAAGAAATCACCAAACAACCCACGGATGACACTAGGTGGGAAGATGTTATTATCCCAAAGAATCAAGAACCCAAGCTTCCCCAAAATGAACCTTCACAAATTATGAAGGTCCCTCCTTATCCAAACCGATTGATAATCAAGAAACCGACCACCCGACCAGAATTTGACATTTTGAATGAATTGAAAAATATTTGTGTCAAGATTCCTCTGCTTCAATACATTAAAGACATTCCAATATACAATAAGGAAGTCAAATAATTGTGTATCACGAAGCCAGTTAGGAAGAAAAAGGACCCCCCTACAATACACTTGATAGCAGGACTTTCTTAATACATATAAGAGCAGCTAAAACTAGCAAAATATGGGAATCCAGGAAACCCCATAGTGACTATAACCATTAATGAGGTCTCCATTGGAAACACTCTCATAGACCTGGGGGAATCCATCAATGTTATGACCGCTACTACCTTGGAACAATTGCAGTTACAACCTCTTCTTCGACCTACCCCAACCATTTTGGAATTAGCAGATAAGACTAGGGCTATACTTGAAGGAATTTTAGATGATATCATGGTTACTTTAGCCTCATGGGAGTACCCAGTAGATTTTCTTGTCATTCATTCAAAGGATCCTACCAAAGGCCACCCCGTTATTTTGGGAAGACCTTGGCTAGCCACAACCAATGCATTTATTGGTTGTAGAGAAGGAGAAATGACCATCTCAAATGGTCTCTCTATCCAGAAGCTCACAATTTACCCTCCAGCTCAAGTTATTATGGAGAATCTATGGTGGCTTGAATGTCCATATGAGAACAAAGACTGGGAAGAATCCATATTTCCTAGTGACCATGCATGGGCACTTCAGGAGCACACAACAGAAAATGTGCTAAACCAGTTTATTTCTGCTATCACATGTGTGGATTTTCCACATTCCTTTCCCCAATTTGAATACATGTTTGGGGAAGAATTTCAGGAACAATTAGACCCATCCATTTTGTCTTCGACATATTTTATTTTCGAAATAGATGAGTCTGCCATGTCTTATACTATGCCCTATGATATTAGTCTAGGAAAATTTTTACATATAAACTCCGGGCTAGATACAGACCAACAGAAACAGTTAGTAGATATCCTTAAAGAACAAACAAGAGAATTTTCCTGGGAATACACTGACATGAAGGGTATACACCATGACACATGCATCCATCATGACGCAAAAACGCACCCAGGCACGTCTGCTCCCACATGACCTCTTCCTTGAACGGCCCGAAGAACTAGAATGCTCTTCAAAAACCCCTTATCGGGAGTTTTCTGCACCCACATGACTCACCTTATGGTTTCCCTTCCTTCTATCGGGAAATCGGACCTCGCATGATCGCAAGTCCTGCATTCACAGGTTCGGGTCTCACAAATCCCCTAAACCCAATGAAATATCCACTTCGCGCCTTCCTTTCTTCTATCGGGAATTATCTCGTCGGGAAATCGGCCTTTGCGAAGTCGTAAACAACTTGCCTCGGAAATCCCCGATTCCTGATCCCCGATGGCACCTCTCTCCACTCCTTAGCTCCCTCTGGCTAACTCCTTCTCATGCGACCTGCTAGCCCACGAGACCACGATGCTTTCTCCTATCGGAGTTTCGGACTTCGCAGAATTGAAATGTATAGAATTCACGCTCTCCAGATCTCTGATCCCCCAATTTCCGATGCCACTTGGGATCGTCTCCCTACAAGGGTTATCCTTTTGACACCTGTCTTCACTCGTGTGTATCAGAGTTCGCGAATTCGTGAATCCGGATACCAAGAATTTCAGGGTTCACAAATCCTCGATGCCACCTGTCCTTTACGTGAGCACCTATGGCCCACACCTCCGTCACGATCGGGAAATCGCGATTTCTGTTGCACAATTTCACAGGACCTTCCAAGTCCCAAAACCCGACACGGATGACACACGTCCTCCACTGAAATGCTATTGATTGTGGGACCGTCGCCTTTCGAAATTTCGTGATTCCTCCTGCTATGGTTTTCTCGTCACCGAGAATCCTGAAATGTCAAACCTCGATGCACGTGCGAGTCCTCTACTCCACGTCACCACCTCCTCGATGCTCTATCAGATATCGTTAAATCGTGATTTCAACCTGCACAAATGCTTTGTCATGGGAAACCCTGAATCTCCGATGGGCTGAACCCCGATGGCTCCCTGGCTCCTCGACACGTGTCCCTGCCGAGATCAACAGCTCTGATCCTCTCGGGAAATCACAGATCGCGATTCCTTCCTGCGAGATTTCTACGCCTCTGGAAACTCTGATTCGACGATGAGCCGAATCCCGATGGTCCCCTATCTCCTTCCCTGCACGCTAAGGCTTAAACCGTGTGCATCTCATCGATATCTAACGGCTGACGGGATTTCGCAGTTGTCCTCGGTGAATCCTGACTGTCGATTCTTCTCCTTGAGTATTTCTTGAGAATGGGTAAGTATCCCTTCTCAGAACTTGTCCTCTAACACTTGCACTTGCATCTCCTGCTCGAACCTTCCTTGACCCAAACCTCCTGGGCTCTCTTTCAACGATATCATAGAATTGCTATACCTCCTGAGATTTTCCACTCTAATTCCTTCAAAGGAACTTGTGCGCGCTCCTCGTGGCAATCATTCAACAACTTCCCAAGTGTTGAATCCTTCCGACTCTGCGCACTTCCTGCTGCAGCAGTCTTTGATTTCTTCTGTGCTCATATTCACAACTGAGACTTTAGCTTCAGCCTGCGCACTCTCTGCATGGCTTCAACAACTCAAATCCACTTCTGGGTGAATGAGAACAAGAGTTAGACTATTGAGCCCTCATCAATGCACTCCTTGCGGATGAATTCAACTGCACACCTTGCAGGAATCTCCTGGCTCAGATAGAGAAACAATTGAACCTCATTCTCTCTCCCCTTCAGACTTCAGTTTGAAACATGAAATCACATGCACAACATATACAAAGCAAATGCATAACCAGAAATCAAACATTCACGAGCTCAACATCAATACACAGAGAAAACAACACAAACCATGTGCTTGAATCAAAGCTTCCTTCTATTAATTCAATTGACTGTACATGGGTGTTCTTCATACAATATTCTCTTCTTTCTCTCTCTTCTCCTAAATGCTTGATAATGTTACAATGATACAATGAGAGTGTCTATATCCATTTTCCCTCCTTCCATCTAAAACTGTCTAATCTAGAAATAAATCCTACCTACCTGCATTAACTAGAGTAAATGCCTCCTATCTACTTCAGACAAGAGCGTATGGCTCGAGGTCTGATACAATATATAAAGGCGCTTTTCATAAATGCATCATTTATACATTGGCGCATCATCTTGTATGAAAATTAAAAAAGTTTTGGTTGGCCTTGTCCAGCTTTTCGTTGTCTTCCATGCTGGCTCGCTTGTCTTGGGCGATGCTCCTGCATCATACTCCTCGGCTTGAAAACTTTCATGGGCTCCTGTCCATGAGCTCCTGCACAGTCTGTCCATGCTTTTGAATCTCTGCTTTAGTCTCCCAGTTGCAATCTTCCACTGGGTGGTTCTTCCATTTAACCAGATACTCATAGTATTCCTTTCATCTGGTCTTTTTTCTCACCTTCCTGTCAAGTATACGCTCCATCTGTGGCTTCTCTGCAATCGGCATCTGCTTCTGCCACTGGAATTCTGGTTGTTCATCACTTCCAGCTCCTACTTCCTCAGCCTTATATGGATATAAGTCTGAGACATTAAATGTCGGAGATATTCCTATCTCATTCGGCAACTCAATTTCATAAGCGTTTTCTCCCAATTTCTTTAGGACTCTGCATGGCCCAATTTTCTTCATTTTTAACTTGTTGTATGTTCCCCTTGGGAACCTTTCCTTCCTCAGGTGTGCCAAAACTAGATCACCAACTTCGAACTGAAGTTGTCTCCGATGTTGATCCGCTATGCGCTTCTATTCCTTGTTTGATTCCAGCAATCGCTGCTTCACCCTGCTGTGAAGTTCTTCCATCGCCTCTGCGAATTCTTTAGCGCTTGCGCTCTTATTCATTATCTGCTCTGAATATCTCAGTTTAGATACTCCTCTTGGCTTCCTTCCATATACAATCTCAAATGGACTTTTGCATGTTCTTCTGTTCACTGAGTCGTTGTACGCAAACTCTGCCTGTGGCAACACATTGTCCCAACTGCTATGGTGCTCTGTCACCAAGCTTCTGTGTAAGTCTCCCAGAATTCTATTTACCACCTTTGTTTGCCCATCCATCTGAGGATGATAGGCAGAACTAAACATCAAGTTAGTTCCCATCTTCTTCCAGAGTGTCCTCCAGAAATGTCCAATGAATTTTGTATCCCTGTCCGATACTATACTTCTAAGTAAACCATGAAGTCTAACGATCTCCTTGAAGAACAAATTTGCGATATGAGTCGCATCGCTGGTCTTCTGGCATGGGATAAAATGTGCCATTTTAGAAAACCTGTCAACCACCACAAAGATCGAATCATGTCCTCTTTGCATCCTCGGTAATTCCAGTACAAAATCCATGCTGATTTCATCCCACGGCCTCTCGGGTATGGGTAATGATTGATAGAATCCCGCATTCTGCTTCCTGCACTTCAAATGCTGGAAAATTCTACATCTGTCAAAAAACTTCTTGACTTCTGACCACATTCCTGGCCAAAAGTATGTTTCACTTAGCTTTGCAAATGTCTTGTCGTGGCCAAAATGCCCTGCTAATCCACCACTATGCTTTTCTTTTAGCAGATTCTCCCTCATGGAGCAATTTGGAATGCATAGTTGATTGCCTCTGAACAACAATCCTTCCTGGATCATGTAATCTATCCACGGGCTTCTATCTCTGAGAACTAGATTCTCAGCTGCTTCATATGCCTCTGCAAAATTTGCATCACCTGCATACATGTCCTTAAGATTTTCAAAACCCAATGTTTTGACTCGGAACTCCTGCAGCAACAAACACTTCCTGCTCAAAGCATCAGCCACTTTTTTAGTAGTACCTGAAATGTGTTTAATTACAAATGTAAAATTCTGCATATACTCTACCCATTTAGCATGTTTCTGATTCAACTTCTCCTGTTGAGTCACAAACTGCAATGCATGATTATCACTATATAGAACAAATTCTTTTGGGACCAAGTAATGCCTCCACTTCTTCAATGCCTGTATGATAGCATAAAATTCTTTATCATACATGGAGTACTTCACCTTTGCCTCATCCATCTTCTCGCTGAAATATGCAATCGGTCTGTCCTCCTGGATCAAGACCACTCCTATGGCAAAGCCACTTGCATCACATTTCACTTGAAATGTCTTCATAAAATCCGGCAACACCAAAACTGGTTGTTCTGTGATCTTCCACTTCAACAGATTGAAGCTCTTCTCTGCCTCTTCAGTCCAATGAAAATATTTATGTCTTTTCTTGACAGTATCCATCATTTCTGTGCTAATTCCACTGAAATTCCTGATGAATTTCCGATAGAAACTAGCCAGTCCATGAAAACTTCTCACCTCGAAAATATTTCTTGGTGATCGCCAATTTTTAATTACCTCCACTTTACTTGGATCCATCTTCAATTCATTTGCCAATATGACAAATCCCAAGTAAATGAGGTATTTATTCATAAATGAAGATTTCCTCATGTTGATCAACAGCTTCTCCTGCTGTAGCTTCTTCATTACTGCAGCTAAATGCTTCAGATGTTCTTCTTTTGTTTTGCTGAAAATCAATATGTCATCTAGATAAACAATGACAAACTTACCAATGAATTCCTTCAACACTTCATTCATCAGTCTCATAAAGGTACTCGATGCATTCGTCAAGCCAAACGCCATGACTATCCATTCATACAACCCTTCGTTGGTTTTGAACGCTGTCTTCCATTCATCGCCTTCCCTCATGCGAATATGATGGTATCCGCTTTTCAAATCAACCTTTGAAAAAAATTTGGCTCCACTTAAACAGTCCATCAAGTCATCCATCCGTGGCAATGGAAACCTGTACCTGATGGTTATCTTGTTAATGGCTCTGGAATCAGTGCACATTCTCCAACCTCCATCCTTCTTTGGACTTAGTACCATTGGAACGGCACACGGGCTTAAACTTTCCCTGATCAGTCCTTTATCCAACAGTTCTTGCACCTGCCTTTTAACTTCTTCATTCTCCTGCGGCGTCAACCTGTACACAGCTTTGTTTGGCAAATTTTCTCCTAGTATGAGGTCTATATGGTGACTCACACTCCTCACCGGCGGCAACGAATGAGGTAATTCGTCTACCACAATGTCAGCGAACTCTTCCAGCAGTTCCTGAATCTCTTCCGGCAAATCGTCCACTCTTGTGCTGGTCAAAACAATTCTTGGTTTCCTGACCATAAAGAATTGTGGATCTTCCTTCTTCTTTACTTCCGCCAGAAGTTCCTTCCCACTCATGAGAAGTACATTATTTCTCGATTCTGGTTTTATTTCTTTATCTTTAATTGGAAGTAGCATATGTGTTCTTCCATTCTTCTCCAAAGTATACGTATTCATCTTCCCATCATGAACTATGTTCCTGTCATATTGCCATGGTCTGCCTAGCAATAAATGACATACATCCATAGGAATAA
>ML782788.1:602911-628685 GCA_009831015.1 Picea engelmannii
TGTAGCCATGAAACCTTGTATGGACTCGGGTGATCAGTTGTCTCCAGCTCTAGTTTCTCCACCATCTAGGTTGAAACGAGATTGTCTGTGCTTCCACTATCCACAATAACCTTGCATTTCCTGTCTTTGGTCTTGCATGTGGTTATGAAAAGTCAGTTTCTTTGAGTTGTGTCCTCCACCTCCTTCTTGGGTGTTAAGAGAACCTTACGCATCATCAGCGACCTTCCGTCTTCTGCGTCTTCTGCTTCATCATTTCGCCTCTGTGCCTCGACGATGTGAGCTTCTCCTCCATCCTTCTTCCTATCTGGAAAGTCAACTGCCTTATGTCCATTCTTCCCACATGTGTAGCATGTGATGACTCCACCTCTGCCTCTTCCTCTACCTCTGGTACGAGGAAAGGTGTTATTATCAGCATATCCTCCGCTCTATTCTGTCTGTTGCCTTTGTTGTTCAGCGTGTTGGCCTCGTTGTGAACTTCCACCTCTTTCCATTCTCGTCTGAGGCTTCTTCCAGTCGTCCTTAGATTTCTGGAACCTATCTTGAGCAACTGACTTACCTCTTGGTTGGCTCCTACCTCGGCCTCGCTGTCCGGGCTTATGGCTTAGCTTTTCCTCAGCTTTCAACACCATCTGATACGCATCCTCCATCGTTCTGATGGTTGTCATACTCATCTCATCTTGAATATCATACCTTAAGCCATTCATATACCTGGCAACTTTTTCCTCATCGCTCTCCCGATGACCTGCTCTGATATTGAGCTTGTAGAATTCCTCAGTGTACTCCTTCACTGTCATCAACTTCTGTCTCAGGTTCTGCATTCTCCTGAACAGTGTGATTTGATAATCCCTTGGGATGAATTTTTCCTTCATCTTTGCAATCATTCGATCCCAGCTTTTGATCTTTTGCTTGCCTTTGGAACATCTATCTGCTTGAAGCTCGTCCCACCATAATGTTGCATGTCCCTTCAATTTCGTGACAGCATGCCTGACCTTTTTATCTTCTTCAATATCCTCATAATCGAAGTAAGTGTCAAGAGTTCTAATCCAATCTAGAAGCTCTTCTGCATCCAGATTCCCTTCATAAGTCGGAATGTCCATCTTTGTTTTTGAACTCATCTGGGCGATAGCTTTAATCAATCGCTCATTGGCTGCATCTTTGGTTGCAACTTCTCCTTGTTGTTCAGCTTCAACTTCGCCTTTGTAGTCACTCAGATCTCCAGCATTGGCTGTGCGTCTCTGCGTTGCTTCCATGTCTTCCATTCTGGCACGAAGATTTCGTATTTCTCTCTCCATGTCTGGATTCTGTCCTTTCCTTCCTCTTTCTCTAGACGTTTCTCTTTCCTGGGAAAATTCCCTTTCCCCCTCTAGATCGGGTGATTGTCTACCTCTTCTCGGCAGCATGGTGAAATTTCCTTTTCTTCTCTGCTACAGAAACAGAGAGATTTTCTCTCTCTGATACCACTTGATGTGTATCAGAGTGCTTCTCTTTTCTGCCTCTCTTCCTGCATGAAATATACAAGCAAGAACTATCTCTGATACCACCTGACGCAAACGCGCACCCAGGCACGTCTGCTCCCACAGGACCTCTTCCTTGAACGGCCCGAAGAACTAGAATGCTCTTCAAAAACCCCTTATCGGGAGTTTTCTGCACCCACAGGACTCACCTTATGATCTCCCTTCGTTCTATCAGGAAATCGGACCTCGCGTGATCGCGAGTTCTACATTCACAGGTTCGGGTCTCACAAATCCCTGAAACCCAATGAAATATCCACTTCGCGCCTTCCTTGCTTCTGTCGGGAATTCTCTCGTCGGGAAATCGGCCTTTGCGAAGTCGTAAACAACTTGCCTCGAAAATACCCGATTCCTGATCCCCGATGGCACCTCTCTCCACTCCTTAACTCCCTCCGGATAACTCCTTCTCATGCGACCTGCTAGCCCACGAGACCACAATGCTTTCTCCTATTGGAGTTTCGGACTTCGCGGAATTGAAATGTATAGAATTCACGCTCTCCAGATCTCCGATCCCCCGATTTCCGATGCCACTTGGCGTCGTCTCCCTACAAGGGTTATCCTTTTGACACCTGTCTTCACTCATGTGTATCAGAGTTCGCAAGTTTGCGAATCCGGATACCAAGAATTTCAGGGTTCACAAATCCCCGACGCCACCTATCCTTTACGTGAGCACCTATGGCCCACACCTTCATCACGATTGCGAAATCGCGATTTCTGTTGCACAATTTCACGGGACCTTCCAGGTCCCAAAACCCGACACGGATGACACCTGTCCTCCACTGAAATGCTATTGATTGTGGAACCATCGCATTTTGGAATTTCGCGATTCCTCCTGCTGTGGTTTTCTCGTCACCAAGAATCCTGAAATGCCGAACCCCGATGCATGTGCGAGTCCTCTACTCCACGTCACCACCTCCTCGATGCTCTATCGGATATCGCTAAATCGCGATTTCAACCTGCACAAATTCTTTGTCACGGGAAACCCCGAATCTCCGATGGTTTGAACCCCGATGGCTCCCTGGCTCCTCGACACATGTCCCTGCCGAGATCAACGGCTCTGATCCTCTCGAGAAATCGCGGATCGTGATTCCTTCCTGCGAGAGTTCTACGCCTCTGGAAACTCCAATTCGACAATGATTCGAATCCCGATGGTCCCCTGGCTCCTTCCTTGCACGCTAAGGCTTAAACCGTGCGCATCTCATCGAGATCTAACGGATGACGGGATTTCGCAGTTGTCCTCAGTGAATCCTAACCGTCGATTCTTCTCCTTGAGTATTTCTTGAGAATGGGTAAGTATCCCTTCTCAGAACGTGTCCTCTGACACTTGCGCTTGCATCTCCTTCTCGAACCTTCCTCGACCCAAACCTCCTGGGCTCTCTTTCAACGATATCACAGAAGTGTTATACCTCCTGAGATTTTCCACTCTGATTCCAATCATTCAATAAATTCCCAAGTGTTGAATCCTTCCGACTCTGCGCACTTCCTGCAACAGCAGTCTTTGATTTCTTCTGTGCTCAGATTCACAACTGAGACTTCAGCTTCAGCCTGTGCACTCTCTGCACGGATTCAACAACTCAAATCCACTTCTGGGTGAATGAGAACAAGAGTTAGACTACTGAGCCCTCATCAACGCACTCCTTGCAGATGAATTCAACTGCACACCTTGCAGGAATCTTCTGGCTCAGATAGAGAAACAATTGAACCTCATTCTCTCTCCCCTTCAAACTTTAGTTTGAAACATGAAATCACATGCACAACATATACAAAGCAAATGCATAACCAGAAAGCAAACATTCACGAGCGCAACATCAATACACAGAGAAAATAACACAAACCATGTGCTTGAATCAAATCTTCCTTCTATTAATTCAATTGACTGTACATGGGTGTTCTTCATACAATATTCTTTGCTTTCTCTCTCTTCTCCTGAATGCTTGATAATGTTACAATGATACAATGAGGGTGTCTATATCTGTTTTCCCTCCTTCCATCTAAAACTATCTAATCTAGAAATAAATCCTACCTACCTGCATTAACTAGAATAAATGCCTCCTATCTACTTCAGACAAGAGCGTATGGCTCGAGGTCTGATACAATATACAAAGGCACTTTTCATAAATGCATCATTTATACATTGGCGCATCATCTTGTATGAAAATTCAAAAAGTTTCGGCTAGCCTTGTCCAGCTGTTCATTGTCTTCCATGCTGGCTCGCTTGTCTTGGGCGATGCTCCTGCATCACATCACATATATACCCAGGGGGAAGTAACACCTGTCAGGCAACCCCAGAGAAGGATGAACCCAACACTCAAGGATATAGTCAAGGAGGAGATTCAAAAGTTGCTAAATGTCGGATTTATCTATCCCATCTCCGATAGTAAGTGGGTATCCCCAGTTGTAGTGGTTCCAAAGAAAGTGACTGGGAAGTGGAGAATTTGTGTTGATTTCCAGGAACTCAACAAGGCCACTCTGAAAGACTACTTTCCTCTCCCTTTCATTGACCGGGTTCTAGATACCTTTTTTGGAAAGAAGTATTTCTCCTTTCTAGATGGGTATAGTGGGTACAATTAGATTCTTATAGAACTCGAGGACCAAGAGAAGACTACCTTTACTTGTCCTTGGGGCACCTATGCCTATAGGGTCTTACCATTGGGATTGTGTAATGCTCCTGCCACATTTCAATGAGCAGTACTAGGGATATTTTCCGATCTTATTCATGATTGTGTGGAGATATACATGGATGACTTCACAGTCTATGGCAACACTTATCAGGAAGCCTTAGACAACTTAGAAAAATTCCTCATCAGATGCCAGGAAATGAACCTATCTCTAAGTCATGAAAAATGCAAAATGTTTTTAACCGAGGGAGTGGTTCTCGGACATCATATTTCATATGAAGGGATAAAAGTTGATCATGCAAAGATTGAGGTCATCGTCAGACTTCCACCCCCATTTGGATTTTGTAATGCTCCTGCCACATTTCAATGAGCAGTACTAGGGATATTTTCCGATCTTATTCATGATTGTGTGGAGGTATACATGGATGACTTCACAGTCTATGGAAACACTTATCAGGAAGCCTTAGACAACTTAGAAAAATTCCTCATCAGATGCCAGGAAATGAACCTATCTCTAAGTCATGAAAAATGCAAAATGTTTTTAACTGAGGGAGTGGTTCTCAGACATCATATTTCATCTGAAGGGATAAAAGTTGATCATGCAAAGATTGAGGTCATTGTCTGACTTCCACCCCCCAAGAATCAGAGAGAGGTGAGAATATTTCTTGGACATGCCAAATATTACCGATGGTTTATTGAAAATTTTACAAAGATTGTTGCACCTATGTTTGGATTACTAATAAAAGATGTTGATTTTCTTTGGACTGAGCAGTGTCAAACTGCATTTGAAACCCTGAAAGCTAAGTTGTCTGTGGCACCAGTTCTTAGAGGGCCCAATTGGACTCTCCCATTTCATATATCCACCGATGCCTCTGACACTGCAATAGGAGGGTTATTAGGGAAGAAAGAGGACCAACAATCCTATGCCATTTATTTTGTGAGAAAGAACTTGTCCCCTTGTCGAGTTAAACTATACGGTTACCGAGAAAGAATTCTTGGCAGTTGTTCATGCTATTAACAAGTTTCGTCATTACATTACAAGTTATGAAGTATTTTTACATACCGATCATTCCTCCATTAGGTTCCTCATGAATAAACCTATAACTAATGGCCGAGTGACTAGGTGGCTCTTGTTATTGCAAGAATTTAATATTATTGTGCTTGACTAACCTGGAAAGGATAATGTAGTAGCTGACTTTCTTTCCTGAATAAAAAATGAGGATGATGATATCCATGTAGATGATAGTTTCCCGAACGAGCACCTCTTTTCCCTTTCTGTCAATACCCCATGGTTTGCGGATATGGAAAACTATCTGGCGACTAGGAAGTTACCGTCTCATTTGTCACCTCATGAAAAGCAGAAAATTATTACACAAAGTGCTAATTACTCTTGGGTTGGTCATGATATTTTTCGCACGGGTCCTGATTTGATTATTCATAGATGTGTCTGAGAAGATGAGGTACCTGAAGTACTACGAAGTTGTCATGATGGACCATGTGGTGGCCATTTTTCTGACAAACGTATAGCATATAAGGTGTTACATTCGGGTTACTATTGGCCTAGCATTTTCAAAGATGTTGCCAAATATGTGAGAAGTTGTGATAGTTTCCAAAGGATAGGAACACCTACATCATCTGATGAAATGCCTTTGTAGGCCCAAGTTATGATAGAACCCTTCGAAAAATGGTCCCTCGACTTTGTAGGACCAATTTCACCCATGTCTCGTAGGAAGAACTATATTTTGGTTTGTACGGATTATGTCACCAAATGGGTAGAGGAAAAATCCCTATTCAGGGATACAGAGAAGTCTGTTGTCGAATTTATTTATAAATATATATTTACCTTCTTCAGTGTCCCTCGTGAAATTGTTACCGACCAAGGCACTCAATTCATTTCCAAGCTGATGAAAGAGCTAACAGATAAATATGGAATTAAACATTGTAAATCTTCTCCATACCACCCGCAAGCCAATGGTCAGGTAGAATCCACAAACAAAGTTATGGAATCCATATTGACCAAGATTGTTCAGTTACATCACCGGGATTGGGCTGATAGGCTCCCAGAGGCTTTGTGGGCATATCGGACTACCTGGAGAAATACCACTGGGCATACCCCTTATGAGCTAGTGTACGGGAAACAAGTACTTTTACCTATAGAATTCCAAGTAAGGACCTTCTGTATTGTTGCGGAATTAGGATTGAAACTGGATGAGGCTCAAAAGCAATGAGCCCTACAACTAAATGAGTTGGATGAAATCAGGCAAGATGCCATCCAACGAACGATATTGGTCCAAAACCAGAGGAGCAAGTGGCATGACAAGTTTATTAAGAAGAAGCACTTCCAGCCTGGTGATTGTGCCCTGTTGTTTGATTCCCGATTCAAAACCTTCAAAGGCAAACTCACAACCCGGTGGTTGGGCCCTTATGAGTTAGACACTGTATATGACAATGGAGCTGTAAAAATTAAAACAATTGATGATGGACAAGTCTCCTTTGTGGTAAATGGACACCGACTTAAGTTTTATCATAAGTCCATTTCCATAGAGTATTTTCTACAGGTCATGTCAACTGACAAGGCATTGGCCTTAGTAGATGGGGAAGTCCCCCCTTGTTCTTGAAATTTTTTATGAATTTCCTACTGTATATATGTAAATAGTTTTTGCATTTTGTTAATAAGGCAATTCTAGATATTTCTGTAAGTATTTATTTCACCAGGAGTACACAATTTCAAGGATCTTTCCTCAAAACATTTGTTATACTTGAATTTTGTGTCTATTAAAGCATCAAATGAATATTGACTTACTGTAATTATCCATATTTTTTCAAAATTCTCATTTTTTGGCATTCTAAAGTAGTTTCTCTTGAAACTCTTCACCACTGTATAAGGAAGTGATACCATAACTATCAAGCCTAGAGGTCTCTTGTATAATTTTTCCAAGAAACCTGAGTAAGTGAGTCAAGTGTCTATCAAAAAGTACCAAGGAGGTTTAATGCGCGGTTAAGCATGGAAACATCACAATAACTACAAAGGAAGAAAGTAAGTTGAGCCTAGAGATACCTTTATGTTCTTTCTCAATGGTACCATCCACTACAAACTAAATAGCTTGATTATATCATATCTTTAGATAGGCTACGTCCTCTTAAGTACCCCTTACATCGGGACAATCACTAAGTAATATAACTGAAATTCATCCTCTAACATAAATACCATCCCAATTGAAAAAAGAAGGGAAAGAAAAAGTTGTTTTCAAAGTTGTTCCCCCATCTTCTTGCATAAGCAATCTTATACTAAAATCTTAAAAGATGGAGGGCTAGTCTCTGAGGGTTTAAGAGGCTAACCTGTCGGGATACTGAACAGGTCTACTGGCAATGGGTATCGGCCTGTGGTATGAATAGGTAAACTCGCCGGAGTACTAAACAGGCTTGTTGAAAGTGGGGCATTCTACCTAGCGAGGATGATAATCTGAAAAAAATAAATAATAAATTTAAACTTGTCCTGATGTACGACATTACTTGCAGACAAAGTTGACATGAAATATGTGTATTTAGGCTAAGGTTAATGAATCTCATACACTTTTCATTGGGGAATAACTCTAAGACTATATTGAAACTCTCTTACCTGCCTCTTCTTATCTATATATATAGGATCTCTTATCCTATAGGTGGGACCATCTCCTAACTGTCTCGTCAGACCAATTTGTGAAATTATATCTTTACACTTGGAATACTATAAATCTTTGGCTATTGGGGGATACTGACTGGTTTCCTATACTTTTGATTGTGAGGTGTCACAATACTTAGGTGTAGGGGAGGGGTTCATGAGCTGACAAATGATCCTTTCCTAGAGAAGTAGATCTTTGCAAGAATTTTTGTATTATCTCCATGATACAGGTTGTTACATTAATAGTCATATTATGTTTGAAATTCTTAACTCATGTGTGCTATAAATTACTGAACACATGCGTAACATACCACTCTTTATCGGTTTATCTTTCATTACAAGTTGCATATTGTAGGTTTGAAAATACATTTTTATGCTTGATATAACCTGTTCATTGTAGGTTTGAAAATACATTTTTATGCTTGATATAACCTGTTCATTGTAGGTTTTTGACATTATATGTCATATGCAAGAAGATTGAGTGAGCATGGAGCATTCTGCCTCTGCTCATTAACTACTGTGATTGTAAAAAACACTTCAAATTTTCAGGCTATCCATTATAAGAAGTGAAAATGTACTTAACATAGAGGTATCAGATGGAGTACCGTATGAGGTACCATATGAAATGTCGTATAAGGTGTCGAATGAAGTGCCATGTGAATTGCATACCAGTAACTGTCCTAGATTCTAGGTAACTAGAAATCAATTACATTCAATTGAATTAGTTGCAGGCATTGATTAAAGATGCTTCATATGTTTATGATCAAATGTCCAAGTCAAAAGACTTGGACATTGATCTAACCACGCATCATTACATTGCTCCAAAAATGAACCTTTGAATTCGAAAATTCCCACACATGGCAGCTCGTGTGCACATGTGGGTAACCTACTCCATTATAGATGCATTCAAAATCGGGTTGGGCACTCTATTATCTCAATTCTCCCTTACCATTTTCTCTCCCCTGCGTTAAGAAATCATGCCCAACCTCTGCCAAGTCGTCCCCTATCCAAAACGCATTCGGCCTGTGCCCAATTCGTGCCACTATTTGGCTAGATTACACCCTTTCTTGGTAAATTTCACCTCTATCACAATGCCCAGGAGATACAAACCTTCCTCCTATGCAGACTTGTTTTCCATTCCCAAATTTTCACAGTGCAGAGAAGTGTTTTTTCACGTAGGATGGGGGCCATTTTTGTCTAGCTTGCAGGGCCACGATGACGGTCTCTCCATGCAATTTGCAGTCAGTTTCGAAGGTAAGACAACACATGTAGGGTCTCTTACCTTTGAAGTTTTAGAAGAGTCCATTGTTGTTTCCACGAAGCTCCCAAGAATGGGAGATAGATGGTTCAAAAACCACCAATTGTCGCACTCAAGTTATAACATGGTGCTTAAGCCCAAATTCGAAACCATTTCAGGAGAAAAAGGGTATACTGAGTGGATAAAGGTGGAATTGATCAATCCCCTCATCGGCATCACAAGGTTAATTACATGTGAAGGTAGATACTCTACTTTCAAAGATTTTCATTTTAGATTGTTGGCTCATTTTATGTTCAACAAAACCTTGAACTTTCCCTTCTATTTGCTCAAAAGCTTGGAGAAGATGTCCTCTCAAGTGAGGAAAAATGTGACTAACCCCCACAATAGTCTCTTCCACAATGGATTGACCAAACTCCTCGTTCTTGCCGAACTAGAGAAACAGGGGAAAAATTGGGATGCCTTTATCTACCAATTTGCAAACCCTCACTTGACAGTTAAGACCAGCAAAAAACCATTTAGCCTAAAAACTATCTCTCCATCCAAGCCTCGCACTCCAAGAAATCCATACACCCTTGCACAAACCCTCTCTTTGTCGGAACAATACCAAAATCTTGTTTATATCCCTACTTATTCATCGGGTAAAAAGACCAAGAGCAAAGACCAAAAGAAGCCTATTGTTAACCCCCAATGCCTTCACTCTCTCTTGATCCTACACCTAAAAAACTCCAAGAAGTAATGTAGCAAGACTTTCCCATCATTCCCACAAACAAGAGGGGAGATAATCGATTTGGTAAAGGACCCTTTCGGAAGAGTACCCAAAGCACAAGAGCCAAGCCTTATGAAAAACCTCCACCTTCTTTGGATCCTATCCAACTGTCCTCCGACCTTGAGAGCCCTCATAAGAAACCTAGGAAATTTTTCGCGGATGGATTAGAGCCACTAAGGAAAAAAATATCAGAACCTAACTCACCTTACCGATCTCCCATCACTCCTACTTCACCCATGCCTACTCTAGATCCTAAAACTGATATATTTTCCACATCCCTCAAAGGATCTAAGCCTTCCTCGGAGATCATTGATTCTGCCCCAACCATAGAGGAGCTACAGAAGGAAAACCATCAGCTTCTCCAACAGTTGGAGGAAAGGAAGACAATAGATACACACCTTCATCATGACAATGCAGTCCTTCAAACAAAGCTTAACTCTCTTCAATGATTGGTCGATGAGATTACCAAATCTAACCGCAACCTTAGAGAAGAGCTGAAGCAACACAAGAGGCACAAGGCACAATCCTCCTCAGCAAGCCTAGTCACGAGGGGTAATTTCTTTTTGTTTGCAGTGAGACCTACAAAATCGTAAGTGTTGGGGTAATGTTGGGCCCGAGATATCATCACTTTTATGATGGTTATTATACACTTTTTCCGCATGTACATATGTGTTTTTCATATTTTAAAGGATCTATTTGAAGAAGTTTATGATAAAATGGTATGATCGACATAAGGTACGTGTGATTCATGTTTAATGATTGTATTACGTATAATTCATCATGTTTTATAATTACCAAGATCTAATTCACATTTTTCTGGTGTTACAAGGCAAAAACGCACCACGTTTCTACTTTCGACACTCCTTTCAGTACTCGTTTCGGCACTTGATCTGGCACTCTGTCCAGCACTGCGTATTGCATAAAAACGTAGGGTGACTTGGCAGTTATGGTATTGGAGGCTAGTGATGGGAAAATTGGGCACATGGGTTTCGTTCATGCTTGCCCCCTCTAGCTAATGAGCTCCCGACAACGCAGTTTCAATTGCTCAAGAGGGAAATTATTGGCTCGCTTTTTTTTATCAGTTAGGGCATCATTTATTGTAATTTGTCGAAATTAGAAGTGGTTCGACCCTCTTGTGGTTGACCACTTGGTATGTAAATGTTATAAATACCACTAAGGTGGTTAGATGATTGTTAAGTAACATAAGCATTAGAATTGTCAGTGTGGTAGACAAAAAATACGATTTTACTCTGTTTTAAGTTTTTACATTGCCAGATTATGCCAGAACTGTGTTTTTGAGTTTTTATGGTGAATTCGACCTACTGAGTTCGTGGTGTACTTTTAGAGAATGACCACAACTTACTGGGGGGGGCACCAGCAGTCTGGTAACTGTCTTCGTGTTTGTTTATGCAATTCATAATTTAATTGTTCTCTTTATTTTCTGTACATGTATATTTTTCATTGTGTTAATCAGTTTGATGTAGTTTAATTGTTTTGACTCTCTTTTGCAGGTTAGAATGATGAGATGTGTTAGCATGCATTGATCTTGTAGATTAGGAATAGACTTGCAAGTCTCTATACTAACCTTGTGTGCAATTAGATGTTAGATTATGCTTTCTTTTATGATTTTATAGTCAAGTTTAAAACAAAGTTTTTATTTGGGTTCTCTTCGACAAGGATTTGATGGATGGATAGAATTAATTCCAGCTTATAATTACAGTTTGCTTATCTCATTTTTATATAGAGCTCGTTTAATTAGTTGTTGGTTAATGTAGATTGTTAGTTTACTTTTCAATATCATAGTTTAATATTTGTTTTTAATCATTTCTTTATTACAATTTGAATTGTTAGAATAGACATAGCATAGTTTCATTTTACGTAATCTCCTTTCCTAGAATTAAATTGCAATTGTAGTTCTTAGTTAATGATTGAGTTTAAGTATGAATTTTTCTTATGTAGAATAGAAGTATAATGATGATCTCGTTATGTTGTTGATGGTTTATACATGAATATGTAGGGTATCTAACAATGTTTTGTCATGGCTAAACTCTCATTGGATTGTTTAATCCATACCTTTCACTTTTCCATTGAGATTAGTGTTGAGCTTATACCACTTGAATTGTCCTTTGTTGTCAAGTGTCATCGAGATATCATCCGACACCGAAGACATTCACACAACCACCAGCATTATATTTGAATTTTCATAGGTTAAAAGATAGTTTTCCTTTTTTCATAGATTAAGAAATAGTTTTCTTGCTTTCATAGATTAAAAGAAATAGTTTTCATGTTTTCATAGATCAGAAAAGATAGTTTCTTTCTTTCATAGTTTAGAAGATAGTTTTATTGTTGTTGTAGGGTAGATAGACTTTGCTTTGATAGATTAGATAGTAGTTTTCTTATCATAGATTAAGAATTAGTTGGTAGTTCTTCTTTCTTTCAATAAAATAGAATTCCTTTCATGCATTTGAAATATTTTTGCATTAAGCATTTAGTCCACTTGCCTCTTAGGCTAGATAGTTATTCAATGAGAAGTTTTAATTTGATTGCTTGCAGTAGTTAGCTGCCTTTGCTTACTTGTCTATTTTCTTTAGTAGGTTAGATATTTGTCTTTACTTACTTGTCTATTGCTTTAGTAGATTAGTTAGGTGTCTTTGCTTGCTTGTATATTTTCTTTAATAGGTTAGATAGGTGTCTTTGCTTTCTTGTTTATTTATTTGCTTCCATAGGATAGTTGTTCATTGAATGTAGGTTGGCAAGTTAAGATAGTTTGCTTTTGTTAGTTGCTCAGTATTATGCTTAGTAGTTTTCCTTTGCTTATTGTTGAACTAGTTTTCTTTGAATAGGGTTTTTGACTTTCTTTTCTTAGGACTATCCATCGATCCTTGGCCCAAAAGTAATTAGGTTACCGAATTTCAATTTGCTTAGTAGGGTTTGTTCATTAGATAGCTTTGTTTGAGTAGATTAGCCTTAGATAGCTACCTTCCTTAGTTAGACTATACTCCTACCAGCCTTCTACCTTTGGCATATATTTTGCTACAAATCTAAGTTTACTTACCTCGAGTTGACAATTTAATTAAAGGTTTTAGTGTCTTTTTAGTGCATATAGAACACCCATTAGGGGCAACCTCCAGTCGAGCAGAGCTCTATTACAATAATCTCCAAGCTAGGGTTCTCATACGCTCGACTCCTATTTATACTAAATATATCTATCAAAAGAAGCATCTAGAGGAAGATCCTTCTAGAAGTGGAAGCTTCTATTAGGTCTTCTTACATTCGACTTATTCTATTTTATTGCAAGGCCTTATTAATACTGACTTTTATTACATCTAAATATATTTTTATACCTATGTGCGGGTTTTTCCATAATTCTTAACAAACTTGCGATAATAACCTGTTAAGCCCAGAAATCCACACAAGTTTTTGAGAGTCTTTGGGTGAGGCCAGTCTTGCATAGCTTCAATCTTTTTTGGATCCACCATAACGCCATCCTTTCCAACCAGATGACCCAAGTATTCTACTTCTGAGGCGCCAAAAGAACATTTAGACTGTTTCAGGAAAAGTTGGTGTTGAGAGAGTAGATGGAGAACTCGATCCACATGAGCAAGATGGTTTGTCTAGGTTTTTCTATAGATGAGGATATCATCAAAGAAAACTAAGACAAAATGATGGAGAAAAGGACGGAAGACATGATTCATGAGGCTTTGGAAGGTGGAGGGGGAATTAGATAAGCCAAAGGGCATGACCAAAAACTCATAGTGGCCCTCATGAGTTCTAAAGGCAGTCTTAGGAATGTCTACCTCTTTCATACGTATCTGGTGGTAGCTCGAACAAAGATCAAGTTTAGTAAAGAATTGGGTGCCACTCAATTCATCCAGGAGGTCATCAATGACATGAATGGGAAATTTGTCTTTAATGGTAAGTTTGTTGAGGGCACGGAAGTCAGGACACATTCGCCAAGAACCTTCTTTCTTCAGGACCATGACCACAAGAGAAGAGTAGGGGCTTGTACTAGGGTGGATAACACCTACATTAAGGAGTTCCTGGACCATTTTCTCAATTTCATTTTTTTGGGAAAAGGAGTGACGATACAGACGGATATTGGGAGGAAGGCTTTCAGGTATAGGGGGAATGGAATGATCATGAACACCACAGGAAAGAGGGAGTCCTTGGGGAGTGGAAAATACCACTTGATGTTTAGAAAGGATGGCTTGGAGGTCTTGTGGAACCGAGGGTGTCTCTGTTGCTTGTATGGCATGGAGTTGGGCAATAACACCGTAATGAACTTTTTTGAGCAACTTTTCCATGCGATGGGAACTAATGATCTCAGGTGAACCAGCGGTGATGCCTTAGAACATATATCGATGGCCCTCATGGTTGAATTGCATGGTTAATTCCTTAAAATCCATGAGAATGGGACCCAAAGTCCTTAGCTAGTCTGCACCCAACACAATGGCACAACCACCCATGTCGATAGTAAACATATGAGATTTCAGGTGGTAGTCACCAATTTGGAGACACACATTTTCACAGCACCCTCCACATTTCATGGAGCCACCATTGGCAATCATGATTTGGAAATTATTGACAACATGGATGTAGAAATGAGTTTCTTGGGCAATGCAGCGATGAATAAAATTATGGGTGTTTCCACTATCAACCAGAATGATGACCTTCCAATGCTTGATGTAATCGGTGAGCTTAAGGGTTTGGGGAGCGGAGAAGCCAGTGAGAGCATTGAGAGAACTGACCGGTTCTACTTCGGGAGGGTCTGAGGGAGGGGTTATGTCAGTGATTTCGGGTGAATCAGACACAAGGGGAGTTTCAACATCCTCTTCCGAAATATCCTCGGAGATGGCCATAAAAAGATTTTGTTCCTTACACTTGTGGCCCAGGAAATATTTGTCATCACAATTATAACAAAGGCCTTTGAGTTGGCATTCATCCATTTTAGCCCTAGTCAATTTTTGGATATTTAGTGGAGCAGAGGGAGTAGTGGGATTTACTAGTTTAGGGTGAGGGATAAAGGAGGGTTTCCAGTTTTGAGAAGATACAACCTCTTGTGCTTCTTTAGATCTTTTAGTAGCCTCCACCCAACTCTGAGGCCGAGCAATGAGGACATGGGCCCAAATCTCATCCTTGAGGCCACTGATAAAACACTCTCGACAAAAGGCATCAAACATGCCCTCTGTCCAAAATCCAGGTGCTCAAAGGCAGCTATAAATTCTTTCACTGTTCCTGATTGTTTCAACTTTGTCAAACGACTCAAATGGTTGGTGTCAGTGTCAAAGCGTTCATAAAGCTTTGCCACAAAGTGTGTTCAAGCAATATACCCTTGACAAGAAGTTTTTCTCCATTTCCACCATTGCCAACGTTCTTGATCTAGATGGAGAACACCATACCGGAGTTTGGCTAAGTCATCTATAATGTCGTATAAAGAGAAATAATGTTCCATTTGGGTTACCCAACCAGTGGGGTCCGAGCCATCAAATTTGGTCACATCCACCCGCGGAAGGCATAGGTCATGTTGAAAGTGATGGTGTTGAAAGTTATGGGAATGAGAGGAATGTTCACCTTCAATATATGAGGGTGAGTAAGGGGAAGGGTTATCTATAGGGATATGAAGCTTGGTGCAGAGTGACAAAAAGACAGATTCAAGCTGGGCGGTCAGGTCTTGTTTGATTTCCTCCATTGAGGACCTCATGGTTGTATTTATGGCAACAACATTGGCACTTAATTCTTTCACTTCTTGTTGGGTCTCGGTGAGACTAGATTGCAAGGTATTGAAGCGAGATTCCAAGTCTTGGCTACGGGTATGGTCCATGAGGATGAGGGAACCGAAAAAGGGTGGGTGGGGTCAAAAATTTTGCTGAAAAATGATATGTATGAATGTGATAAGGGCGAAGAGATGAATCCAATGGAATACTCTGGTCTGAAGAATACTATAGTGATGAAATGCCCAAATTCTTAACCAGGAAGAAATGTGTAGTTACTTGGCAACCCGAACACAGTTGCACGGCAATAGATCTTGTCTGTTTTGATTTGTTTATGTTGTTGTCCCCAAGGGTTAGGTATTCAAGGGTTCTACAGACAAGGGGTTTCCCTGTGCTATAACTCTCTGATATACGTGTGGGGTCCAACAGTAGTACTTGGCCCAATATCTCAGGTCACTAACTAAGGAGGATAGACCATACTCTTAGCCGTACTACTCGACTACCTAGGTACTAGAGAGTATCTTCCCGAGTGTTTTTCTCAGTGGAACTATACCAGTCAAGCGGTCAATCGGTTTATCTAAAGAGGGCTTCAAGAAATCTAGGTTGATCCATACAATCTGATGCACTACCACTTGAAGGGGTACCAACAGGGGTTACAAGGGTGGCCAACAGATGTGCGCTTAAGAACCACTTGTACTTCCTGCATGTATGAATCCCTCAACCGTGGGTTTATACCCGTAACAACAGATCTTTGTGGCTTAAAGACGTCAGAATACGTCTCTACCCTGGAAAAAAAATTACCCACAATTTATGCCAAGGAAAGTGCTCTGATACAACTTGTAATATACCAGATATAAAAAGTATGCAGAACAGAAATAAAATGTTAGAAATGGAAGAATAACAGTAATATAACCAGAACAATCACCACAATAACACTGAAATGATATAATAATAACAACAGAAATAGCACTTTGATTCTAAGAGAAATGTTCACGGGCCTCTTTGAGGGGGAAACCTCTAGTCGAGCAGAGCTCTATTACAATAATATCCAAGCTAGGGTTCTCATACCCTAGACTCCTATTTATACTAAATATGTCTATCAAAAGAAGCATCTAGAGAAAGATCCTTCTAGAAGCAGAAGCTTCTATTAGGTCTTCTTACATTCAACTTATTCTATTTTATTGCAAGGCCTTATTAATATTGACCTTTATTACATCTGAATATATTATTCTACCTATGTGCGGGTTAGGACCCTAACATTGACTCTAGAATAAGTCTTCTTTGAAAAGAAGCCTTAAGTATCCTCAGTTGTATATATACATCCATGATCCTATGATGAAAGAAAGAAGTTGGAATCTACAGGGAATGGAATCTATAGAAGACTCTATGGACCCAAAATCTAAAGAGGAACATGAAGAGGAACATGAAGATTCCAAGAAAGAAAGAAAAGCTACAACAACCAGTTATTATATTGAGAATCATAAGACTTCCAGCTTGGTTTGAACCCACTAGAAGCAATCAAGCAGAAGTAATGGAAGTTATAATAAAGAACAATGTATGTAAGAAAATGTGAAAAATACTTATGAATGAAATAATTGTGAGATTCATAAGTTCTTCCAAAAGGAGGGAGAAGACTATGACGGCAACTTGTTCCAATAAACCAGATATACCTCTTGCAGTATCCATGGATTGGAATTTACATACAAAAGATTGTTCTTCCCAATAAAGCAAATTTAGAAAGAAGCTTATACTAGAAAGAGACCGATGTATGCATATACAAGAAGACCTTGTATGGATTCAAACAACTTGATGCATACCATCTCATATACAACAAAAGCATGGTGAAAACATTCTATGACAGAGATAGTGTATTAGAATGGTTACTCAAAATTCTGGGATGATGGATTTCTAATCCATGGAAAAATATCATAATGATAGAAGAAGTGCTACTTGGATATGTTTCAGTTTGAGACTTGGCACAATGTCATGAGCTATCAATAAACAAAAGTGTTGAATTTGACCATGATAAATTGTAATGATCAGAGCTATGTGAATATTTTAGATAAAACCAGTGTTCTATGACAGACCGAAGTACATTGAGATCAAGCATTATATTCTTTGTAAAAAAGTCCATAAGAGAGAAGTGGTTATCCAGTATATCTCCATCAACAAGAAAATAACAAATATTTTAATAAAGCCTTTGTTCAAGATAAAAAGTTTGCGTACTTAAGAGACAAGATGGGGCTCATGGAGACGACTTCCTTATTGAAAAAGGAAGTGATTACTCCCAGGTTGGGAGGGAGCACTAATATGTTATTTATTTATCGAAAGTCATTTTCCAAGTTAGAAAATGATCCAGGTTGGGAAGTTCTTTTCCATTCCGTAAAGTGGTTCAATATTTCTGGCAGACATGCATTTTCCAGTTCAGAAAATGGTGCAGATCAAACAGTCATTTTCGTAACGAAAATGGTCTGATAGATTGATGATTTACCATAGACAGTGATTCCCCTTGTAGCCAGTGTGGGGAATGGTATAGGAAATTCATTCTTCTTGGCAGTCACTCTGAGTAGTGGTCAAGTAGAATGGTCTTCCTCGTCGGACAGTCATTATTTCAAAGTTCACCATTGTGAGTATTTTCGAAGAATGATCCATTTTGGAGGTTGGTGCAGGATAGTCATTTCCATAAGAAATGGTCTGGACAATCATTCCCTAGGGCAGACTCATTCTCTTTAGGTTTCACTGTGATTAGTGATGGAGGAATGGTCCAAGTTCAACAATTAGGGACATACATTCCCTAGGGCAGACTCATTCTCTTCAGGTTGCACTATGATTAGTGTCGGAGGAATGGCCCAGTTAGGTGAATGGTCCAGGCTAAAAAATCAGGGACAATTATTCTTCTATGCTTGAGAAGAATAGTCTAGATATCCCATGGCTGATGTTTTACTTTATGAGGGCATATGCTCTTCCATATCTCACAGATGTGAGTGGAATAATGGCCTAGATGACTCAATTTGTATCAGGATATTGTTATGCAAGTTGATATCGGATGATATAATTGTTGTGGATAGTGTATGTCTCTAGACAGTAGTTGTATGCCACTGTGGTGGCTGTGTTCCACTGATTGTGACTATGTGTCACTGGTTAGTAGGCATGTGCTACTTGGTGTGGTTATGTACCACTGGATAATAGTTGTGTACTTCTATGGATAGACACAATTGTGTTCTATTGAATGGAATTATTCTGATTTCCATGAAGACTATCAGTAATGTTGGAAATAATTACCAGTTAGATGGATATTCAATGTTCTTGTGGAAAAACATTCTCCAGGCGGAGAATGGTCTGGGCAGGACTGATTACTGGTGGAAAGACATTCTTCGTATGGATAATGGTCCAGGTTGATAGATTTTTGATGTATCATGGATAACTATTCGTCTAGGACATATGTCTGGATTATAAGAATGGTCCATCTCCTTGAGTTCAAAGAAGTGATCAGAGTGGAGAGATTGGTACAGGACAAACATTTTCCCTGAGTTCACAGTAGTGACCGGAGGGAAAATGGTCCAGGACAATCATTCTCCTCGAACGTATGTCTGGATTAGAAAAATGATCCTTGTAGCCCATGACAAGGCTTCCAACATCTATCGGAACAATTATTCTTCTAGAACATGTGTCCAAATGAGAAGAATGATTCTTGTATCACTCTGTGGGGTGAATGACTTATTCAACATCATGCCTGATTACTCAGCTGGAGTATGGCTTCGATAGATGATGCAGTTGATGATATCAGATGATATTTATAGTGATGATGATGCTCGTGATTCGATCATGAGATAACCTGTGTGGCTATGATGATGTTATCGATTGAATGGTCTGCTTGTGCTCAAGACCATTGCCCTTAATACCTCCCTAGCTAGGAGGGAGTGTTGATATTATGGTAGTTGCGGGAGGTATTAACCTCCACGTGTAACCTTGACAAGACTAGAATATTCTGGGACGCTAGAGAAACCCTAAACTGTTGGATACAAACCCTAGAATACAAGTCAGCTCAAGAGAAAATGTAATATTAAGTTATTAGCCTCCAGGAGTAGAAGTCGGCCTATTGAGGTCACTTGGAGGACTATAAATAAGAGTTTGCTAGAGCTCATTTGACTCTCTCTCACTCGCAACTACAAAAAATCAGTTGTGCGCAAGTTTGAAGAGTAGTTGTAGCTGCAACCACTGCAACTTATATTTTTGGTTTTAGGCTTAGACTTTATCTTGGTTATGGTTTGGACTTTCGTCTTGGTACGCTATCTCTAGAGAGTGGTACGCTACCTTGATTGGATATTGGGCCTATATTTTGCTTCCATAATTATTTTCTCTGTCAAGGTTAAGATGCTATGGGGTGGCTTCTGCCTATGGTTGGGTGAAAATATTTCGATATTTTCTATGGTGAAACAAGAACACCTATTTTTCTAACATTTTCATCAGTTTCCTAAAGCCATAGTTCCCTACTTTCGAGTCTCCGTGATTTTTCCTTGTCCAAGAGAAACTATCTCTTCTTTTCTTCTAGCTACTTTATTTCATGATTTTGGTCTTCTATGAAAAACACGCAACCTTCACTAGAGTAGAGAAGCTCTAGAGCATCCTCCACCTCCTCAAGGGCCCTTTCATGATTTTTTTTTCTTCTTTTGATCAAACCATTGCAACCTTTTTGGCTATTTTAAGGTTTTGTTGAAATTGTAAAGGTGTTGACTCTCTAAAAGTGGTGTCACATGGGACCCAAACGTCCTTTCCCTTTTTGACAAACTCTTCCTCTTCCAACCATTATGGGTTAATCTTGAAAGGGATGGTTAGTTTTCCTAGTACAATGGTCACCTCCAACACTACAACACAATGATTAGATGCCCCTCCCATTTGAGACCCATTGTCGGAATCTAAGAGCTTCCTCAAGGAAGGATTTTTTTATCAGAAAACAATCCAATCTCTTTGCAATGCCTTCTTCACCTAATTGTTTCTTTCTCCAAGTTAGAGTCAACTTTACTAACTCAATGTCCAATGAACGAACTTCATCCCTTTTTTTATGAAAAAGTCGGACAAAACATCAACTCGAGTAGTTGGGTCTGACACCTCTAAAGCTCCCAGTGTGAAATTTAAACCCCTTGCTACCACTACTGAACCACTATGAAACCAATACGTGTTGAAAAAGGTTTCCTAATACTCCAATATATCCACATACGGGCCATAAATATTCACGAAGGTGATCTCTTTCCTGAGGTACAAAGAAAACATAGATGTCCATATACCTGATAGAAAATCTCAAGAGTTAGTATAAGAGGAACGCCCCTTTTTCCACCCAGTAATATCCCCCCCTGATCCCCCTCTTACATCAATATAACTAAAATCCCAACACCCAAACATTTTTGACAAATCAAAGACAACTCTAAACCCATCCATCATTATTTATTGCAGAAATATTATAGATGGGCTATGTACCTCTACTAGTATTTTTAATGCCATTTTTTTAAAGGGTTGGCAAGCCCGCGTATAAAGCACACTTACATTATAAATATATTTTTATTACATTTACATTATAACTACACCGAATTTCATCCCATTTTAATATGAATGGTAAATTGATGTATAATTGTTTTTTGACAAATACATTCCTTATTTTTTGGTCCACTAATGACAAATTCTCACATGCTACATATACTCACACCTAACTTCATCCACCTTGAATGAACCCAATGATCAAGAATATATATTTCAATTGGAAATCTCAAAACAAAATGGTTAAGATGTCATGTTTCCTCCTAAGAGGTCACAAGTTCAAATCTAGAGAGGGTAGGATATATATACCTCTGTAGACTTTAGAACTAAAATCCATGACCGTGACCTTAAAATTAGATTATTATATAATCAACTTCAAAAGAAAATAAAATATATACATCTCCTTAAACTAAACAATTAATTAAAAAAATATAATATGTCAAGCAAGATTATTTTCAGAGTATCCAGCTTCTTCTTATTTTCAGAGTATTTTCAAAGTATCCAGATTATTTTACGACGTGGATACAGTATGAAAATAAGGTTATTAAAAAAAATCGTTTGATTTATTTCTCTTTTCTGCACAGGTCAAGAACAATTTGAGGAACTCTGCTTTGACTTCGGAATTGAGCTGGATGATGTTGTAAGTAGTTAAATCTATTGGGATTTTGTTCTGGTTTCCATATTCTTGTATATATTTAGTCTGATTGGAAGATATTTAGAATGCTTATTTATTTTTGGCTTGAAAATATTTATTTCCCAAACCTTCAAAGATGTTTTGGGTTTACACTTAAATTCTATATTGGTTCATTGTTTAATGCAATGCACGTTATAAACACCATGGTTTGGGATTCCAGACAACTGAGAAAGCATATATATATATATATATATATATATATATAGACGTTATAAACACCATGGTTTGGGATTCCATTCAACTAAGAAAGCATATATATATATAGACACACATATATATATAACTTAGTCATGCACTCATTTCCAGGATGCCAATAAGGTTCGTGGATTTTAGAACCTAGCAAATATGGGTGTTCAACACTTCTCTGATATATTCAGAGAGCCAAAAAGAACCAATATCATAAAAATTGTGAAGGTGGTTTCTTTTTTCCCAAGGATGGTTGAGGCTAAGGACAATGAAGAAATTTATAAGGAAGTGACTCGTGAGGGATTATTGTTGGAGGAAGCGACTCATGAGGAATTATTGTTAGAGGAAGCGACTCATGTAGAATTGTTGTTGGTTTTGAACTTCCTTATAGAAGGATAGGAGTCTGGGCCCTGATGGGTGGCCTATGGATTTTCATCTCGATTTCTTTGAGATCATAGGGGAGGACCTTATCAGGGTTGTGTTGCCGTCCTTATACACACTTGCAGAGGTGAGTTGAGTTCGGCTCACTCAGTGTGTCCTTGGAGGCACAATGCCTAGGTTCACAGCCCACACTGTCACTTTGACAGGAACCTCTTCCTTCTACGCTTACTCCTAGGGAAGCCAAAGGGGGTAGACCTTAGTTACTATGTGTGTTAGAGTTAGGTTCTAGGAGTTAATTTTAATTTGTTAAGGTTAGAGGGGATTTCTATCCTAAGATGTTGAGGCAACCATGCAATATGCAAGGGTTAGCATGACAAGCAAGTCCCTTGCCTAGGTCAACTAAGACTAGTGCCTAGAAATTGGGCAAGGGGTCAACTATGTTAAAGGGTGGTTTATTACAAAAGATTACAAGTTACAATCTTACAATAAAGAATAACTCAATAAAAGAATACCATGTACATTTGCTTACAAGATTTACAACTTAAAGAATGATAAATTACAACAGCAATCTAACCAAGTGTTTGTTCAATGTATGTAGGATATAGAAGTTCAAAGCATCAATCACATCATCATTTACACTAGATCATCAACACATTACTTCATCAACAAGATTACAAAGGAGAGTTAAGAACAATTATTATGAAGAAATTGAAGACAATCTACACTCTTTATTATTAAGCCCCCCAAGTATTATTAGATTTGGCCAAGGGTTTAATAATTAGGCTTTTCTTAAAATTTGTTAATTTTATTAGCTTTCACCAAAGCCTCCTCCTCCTGTTGCCAAATAACTGCCGGGTGCTCAAGATAGTAAGGCAACGAGGCCCACCCTAGCTTCCACGGTCAGCCCTGACAGTAAGAGTACTTCCCGGAGAGGACACCCACTTGGAGCRCCACAGGACAGTCCCCTGCCACTGCCCTCCATTGTTTTCCTCAAACCCGTTTTAGATGGTGGAGATGGTGGTCTAAGGTACCCTAAAATAGTCTATTAAGTATATATTACAGTTAGGTATACTTTTAGGTGATTAAAAGAGTGTTTTGAAAGTTTTAAGGTGTTCAAATTCCAAAGTCAAGGTGCTCAAGGTGTTTTGAAAGTTTTAAGAGTGTTATAATGAGATGGCCGAAACTGAAATTACTCAAAAATGTGTTATTTAAGCTTTAACCATGAGATATATCAACACATAAAAAACAAATAGAGATAAATGGCTGAAAGAAAAAGATATCTTTATCACATGCACATCACATTAGTTGATTAGATACCATAGATCAATGGCAAGAACAGCGTGCCTTAAGAGATGAAGAATAAAATTTAATGTGTTTACCAAGTTAAACCATTCAAGAAAACTCAAGCCCAAGACGTACCTATTAAGAGATATTAAACAATGAACACAATAACCATGTATTGATTAAGCATCACAAGAGATATTAAACATGAAATTAAGATATGTGCTTAAGAGAAATTAAGAGCTTGAATGAAAATAAACAAACTAAGCAAGATCTAGGTAATTATTAAGTGTGTTGCCCAATGGGCTTAAGATATGAGATCTGATCTAAAGCATAAACATCAAGAGCATTAAACCACTTAGATCAATCACATAAAATGAGAAAATAAGAATTAACACTTATCCTTACCTCTTTGGGGGTTTCTCACCCAACTAGATAGGCTATTAGTTAGTTATCTTGTCTTAGTTAGATTAAGTTTTCTTAGATCTTATGATTAGGATAACTTAGCAAGAGATATGAGCAAGAGAGATAGTAAACCAAAACAACAAACTAACTACAAACTAGATCTACAAGCAAACAAGCACTACCCACGTGGGGTTGAGAAGGTGCCCACACCTTCTAAACCTCACGGCCAAGCTAGAAGAAAAACTCAAAAAAAAAGAAGGAAGGGCTAGATCTACCCACGTCCTAGACTACCCACAAACTTGAAGAAGAGAGGAGGCCGTACCACTTCCCCTCTTACACCTCAAGCCCAACTAACAAGCAAACAAAGAAGAAAAAGCACTACTTAAGCTAGAAAAAAGACTAGAGAGGTAAGAAATAGCTACCAATTTCCCCCAAGGGGTTTTTGAGTGTTGTATGTGTTCTTTTGGGGTAGCCAATAGCCTCCTATCAGATCTGATGTACCTGTCAAAACAGCAAGGTCTTCTTGCTAGGATGGCTACATACAACCAAACAAAGTTAAGGAAAACCTTGCCCTTTTGGGACAAGGACTTTCCACAAGACAAGATATAAATTTGAGATATTATTGACCTATCTAAAACAAAGTATGCTAGTTGAAAGTGAGATGGATGTAGAGAAAATAATAGAGCAAAGCAATAATCAAGATGGCTGAAATATGAGTAGCCTCAAGAGACCCTTCCCTTCTAGAAGGTCTTCCCAATGAGACTTTGAAAGTGAACCTACAATCTTCCTTCAATATCAAGCATATACTAGATAAAATGTTGATGCAATAATCATAAACGACACTTCAATTTAAGTTATACATCAAGATCTATAGGAAACAAGGGCATACGCACCATCTAACCTACCTAGATAACACTTTATCCAAGATCTAGTATTGCATGAATAATGAAAGAAAACCTAACAATGTTACCTCCATATGCATAAGAGAAGCAAGCATACGCATTACCCTTCTTGTTGTCCTCCAAAGCTTCTTGAATTTTATTACCAAAAGAAGTAGGTCTTGGAGAGGAATACTCCAAAACCTAAGAGCTAGAATGAAATGAGAATGAATGAGATGAGAGAGAGAGAGAGAGAGAGAGAGAGAGTTGTAAATCAAGTAGCATAACAATAGCTCAAGATATGGTGAGTTGGGGAAGAGAAAATGGATCTATTTATACTTGGAGAGGCAAACCTACCCTTCTTGGATCTAAGTCAAGTGTCCACCACCAAGCAATAGAGTAGATCTCTAGGCTAGGGCGCACCTCCTAAGGCTTGCACAATAGATCTATGGTGTAGAAAAATAGAAAAATTAAGTAGATAGATCTAATGGCATGGAGGAGGTGTGGGATTTGTGCCAAAGAATATGAAAAGGCTCAAATAATTATTTAATAATTATTTGTTGGAGTTTCTAGATGAAGAAGGGCGCACCTCTTGGGATGAGGAGAAGAGATGAGAGGTGAGGAAAGGGTGTGAGGTGTTGGGATCACACAAAGGGTGAGGGAGAGGCATGATATCCATGCCAAAGAAAGGTGAAGAGTCACCTCACAATAAAAAACGTAACTTTTATTGGAGAGAGGAAAAGGAGGGCGTAACTCTCTTGGAGAGCGCTCCCCTTGGTTAAAAACTAACCCAAATGAAAGTATGGGTAAGGTGGAGTAAGGGGGATCACCTCTAGGGGTGATAAGAAGGTTAAATGAAGTGAAAACTTAGGAGAGGGGGCCACACCAAAGT
>ML782788.1:628829-665010 GCA_009831015.1 Picea engelmannii
AGGGGGTCTCTCTCTAACCATCATTTCAACATTTCACATCATCTAACTCATTATTACAATTTTTGCATCATGCCATGTTTAGACTTTAGCAATTAAAATTGTTGTTATAGACTGACTGACACTCTAGGTGGACTAACCCATGGCTAAAGTTGTCCGACCGAGCTAAAACTTGGTCCAAGGATGTAGGATGTGCTATTCCATTTCTTTTGAGCACAAATACCCCTATCAAAAGTCCAAGGATCCAGTTTTTACAATTATTGCTCAAAAATAATTAATTAATTAAACCTCCAAACTTAGGGAAATTTAGTTAAAAAATAATTAATTAAAAAAAACTAACCTAGATTCGACGGAATTCCACGAAACTTTCTAATATGTCTTGCATGGTCATTTACAATGAATTCCCTATATAGTTACCAAAACAGAAGCCCACTAGAACGTCGTTCACCACTTTGGAGGACATATGTAAAGTGTGAGGGAAAAACTCAAGGGAAATCATTAAGGCTGGAAGGCCCAATGATAACCTGAGGATAAAAAACCCTCAGTGAAAGGAACTCTCCCAGTGAACTGATGCCAAGGTAACTGACCTAGACATGACTCATGCAGACCTATTACATTATTAACCCACGCAGGGGTGCAGAAATTCCAAGTACAAAAACAAGTGTTGGGCCAAACACAGCCCTGTAGAACCGAGGTCTTCGACAATCATGGCATCTGACGATGCATATCTTCATGGCACATGAGTTTACCACCGGTGCTAAATGGGCGGTCAACAAGTTGTTGAGGAGGTTAGACTGTCAGGTAAAGTCCTTGGGAACACTAACTCCACATTCATTTCCCTCATTCCTAAGAAGGACTGTCCAGAGAGATTTGAGGGATTTAGGCCTATTTCCCTTTGTAAATGTGTATATAAAATTATCTCCAAAGTAATTGCAATGCATTTAATCCTTTGTTGTCTAGATTCACATCTCTGGAACAATTTGGGTTTCTTGAGGGGAGAATGATTCACGAAGCTATTGGACTGGCTCAAGAAGGTCTTCAGTTTATCAAAAATTCACATTGTCCTGCCACAGTCATAAAATTAGACATGTCAAAGGACTACGACCGAGTCTCTTGGTTATATGTAATACTTATTTTGATACATTTATGGTTATCTCTTCCCTTGGTGAAGATGATCATTGGATGTTTGGCCTCTCCCTACTTTTTAGTATTGATCAATGGGTTGACTTCTTTTTTTTTAAGTCCTCAAGAGGGCTCAAACAAGGCCTCCCCCTGTCTCCATATCTCTTCTTATTGGTGGCAGAGGGTATCAACAGGGCCATTCATGAACCTAGAACCTGACCATTAATTTTGAGCAAAACACATTTACTGAATAATAGTATAGCTAGGTTATTAATGATAAATTCAGCAAAAGCATAAAATTAAAACCAATTACATTGCACAAGATATTTCTAGGTTAATCACCCCTGGAAAAACCCCGAAGGGAAAACCATCTCTAAGTTTGATTTTATTAGATAAAATCTCGGGCTCTCATCTTAGGATAATGGTCCATCGAAAGAATACTATAGTATTCTAGATATAAATCAGTATGCAGAACATAAATAATTAGCTAGAAATTGCAGAGAAACAATGATATAGCCATAACGATACCACAATAATTCCAGAATAATACCAGAATAACACCAGAAAGAGAACTTTGATTATTGAGAGAAACGTTTACTTGCCTCTTAGAGGGGGAAACCTCCACCAGAGTAGATCTCTATTACAATAATATCCAAGACAAAAAAATTCATACCCTATATTCCTATTTAAATCTATCTATCCAAAAGAACAATCTAGAGGAAGATCCTTCTAGAAGCGGAAGATTCTATTAGGTCTTCTTACATTTGACTTATTCCTCATTATTACTAGGCCTTATTAATATTGACATTTATTACATGGAAATATATTATTCTACCCACTTGAGGGGTTAGGTAGGTTAGGTCTCTAACATGCCCTCCCCCTTAGAATCAACCTTGTCCTTAAGGCTTGAGATGAGGAAATTGTTGCAGAATGTTAGCGGGCTCCCAGGTGGCATCTATTGGAGTTGTATATTTCCACTGAACTAACACTTCCTTGATGGTATGTTGATGAAGACGACGCTCTCATTGGTCCAAAACGGCTTGTGACTGCAACCAGATGGATCCTTCTTCATCCAACTCGGGAAGGTTGGTTTGAGTTTGGCACTTAGTTCCAATCACCTTCTTTAAGCAAGAGACATGAAAAGAAAGATGGAGCTTAGAATGATTGGGTAAAGCTAATTGATAGGCCACCTGTCCAACACGCTTGAGAACTATATAAGGACCATAAAATTTGGGTGCCAGTTTTTTACTACGTTCGGCATTGAATGAAGTTTTCTTATAAGGTTGCAGCCGAAGAAACACCTGGTCTCCTTCAACAAATTTTCGTTCTGAGCGATTCTTCGATTCGGAGCCATGACCAAATTCTCTTTGAAGGTATGGAGAATAGCCTCACGAACTGTAAGTGTTTGGTCAACCGCCTGGACCTTTGATACAACTAGCATGTAGGAGAGAAATGAAGGTGGATTTTGGTCATATATTGCTTCAAAATGAGTCATGTGAGTAGTTGTATGGTAACCATTAAGCCCATTGATTTTGTCTTTCAGAGGAAAAAGACCTCAGATAAGTCTCCAAACACTTATTGACAACTTCAGTTTGACCATTAGTCTGGGGGTGATAGGCGGTGCTGAGATGAAATTGGGTGCCCTGGAGTCTCAACAGTTCTTGCCAAAAATTGATAGTGAAAGTTGGATCTCGATCATAAACAATAGAATGAGGCATGCCATGAAGCTTGAAGATATGATCCATGAAAAGTTGAGCCACGGTTGATGTGGTAAATGGGTGTTGAAGAGCACAGAAATGATCATACTTGGAAAGACAATCCACAACCACCATGACGACGGACTTATTTCATGATTTAGGTAATCCCACAATAAAATCCATAGAGATGCCCCTCCAAATAGTGGGTGGAATCGAAAGTGGTTGGAGTGTGTTAGGAGGTTTGACAGTTTTGTCTTTGTTGCGTTGAAAAACATCACATTCTGCTACAAAAGTGTGAATGTCCTTTTTCATACCATCCCAGAAAAAAGAACTTTTGACCCAATCATAGGTTTTGGTAAACCCTGAATGCCCAGCTGTGGGAGTAGCATGAAGCTCAGAAAGCACTATGGATTTAAGTTGTGACTGTTTACTTAAATACAAACGTCCTTTGTAGCAAAGTTCATCATTGTTCCAAGAGTACCCTAGGGAAACTGGAGAGTTGGCTTCCAATCGTTGGATCATATGTAATATTTTAGGATCTTGTAGTCATTCTTGGTGCACATCTTGGAGACAATCTAGTACAATGAAGGAGAGGGGAAAAAGGGACCCTTCATCTTCATATTTTTGAGAAAGAGCATCAACAACCACATTTTCTTTGTCTTTCTTGTAAATGATTTCATAATCATAACCAAAGAGCTTAGTTACCCATTTTTGTTTCTTTGAGAGGAAGGTCATTGCTCCAGAAAATACTTGAGTCTTTGATGATCTGTCTTAATTTGGAAGCGTTGCCCCTGTTAACACTCTGTAAATTTTGTCTGGCTGATAGAGAAACGAAAGAGGTAACTATTTCAATCTACTTTAGAGCTGAGGCACTAGCGTTCTCAACTCAGAGAGGGCTCTCTTGCGTCACTTAACATTTCTTTGACAATCGATGGCTAGATTTGGTTTTCTTTGGGGGTTTTTATAAAATTTTGTTGACAAAGAAAGGGAGGAACACTCAGGGCTATGGGGTCAAAGTAAATAAAACAATGACAGACCATTTGAACTATCCAAAGGAGAAAGGCTAAATGAGGCAATGATTCTGATTTGTAAACTATATTTAAGCAGGGTGTGAGAGGAAAGAGAAGACAAATAACTGCATCAGAGCATTACTAAAAATGAATTTTGAATTAGTTAAGAAGAAATATACATAGTTTAAATCGCTTAAGTTGAGAGCATCATAAGATGAATTCCGGACCTTTGAATTTCCAATTTAAACAGAAGAAAGATGGTATCATGAGAATTTAAAGACACAATAAATACATACTATGAGAGAAAACAGAACTCATATCATAGCCATTAGAATCTTTTCATAAAAAGTCCAAACGCTTCTTCATTATATATTCAATTTAGCTCCAGGAACTTACAGTGTCATCCTGCGACGAGGGCAGGTCCCCCTCTGGTCTGTCTTTCATTTATCTTTGGAATAATATATATAGATAAGTTACATCCGAGATTAAAACTAATCAACTTCCCCACAGGTCTAAAAATAGACATCAGTTACAAAAAGGAGTAACGCACAACAACTGTACCCCTATTTTATGGGGAGAATTATAAACAAAACCGACACATTTGAGATCTTCGCTTTGAATGCCACATGTCTATATCATTACAAAATTTTCTGAAACATACTAAATTTAGCTTGAAAACTATTTCAGATTAGCAATTTCTTCTTTCAAAGTGTCAAGCCAAGCGGGCTAGTTTTCTCCAGCACTTTAAACTGCGTCAGCTTTTGCCTCTCTCTTCTGAAGCTTTCTCTTCTTCCTCTTTACAGCTCGTGTGTGGCTCTCGTTTGCGTATTCGTTAATGATTAAATCCTTCGTGGCAGGATTTAATTTGACCTCCTTATCTACTCCTAGTTCTTCTACAGACTTTGTATGAAATTTCGTGGCTAATATTCGTGCAACCAACCTCTCTTTCTTTTTTAATGATGAATTCATCATATTCATTGAAAATCTTGGTTCACTAGGGGCCACTTGGTCTTCTTTGTCCATTTTTCCCAGTTTTGTAGAAAACATGAGCTTATCTCCCTTAATTGTACAGAAATTAGGAAGTTGATCCGGTTTGTAATTACCTCGTTTACGAATGAAGTGTTGATTTCCCAAAACAGAGTAATGCATCCATATTTTAAGAGACAATAGTCATTGAGTTTTAATCATGAATCACTGAAAAAGTACTTGCAGGTACAATGGTTTGTCACACTTGGTCAATCTATTATGAATGATGAGCCTTCGAATCAATCAACTAGCGGCGCTCACCTGGCATCACATGGACGAAGAGTACTCGAACAAGTGGCACGAAATGATTTGACTGGTCGTCCCTTTCCCCATGCTCTCCTTGGATTTGGCATATATCAAATGGTTTTCTGACAAGTGACATTGGGGTAGACTTGGGTGGTTTCGGGATTACCCACTCTTCCACCCGATATGTATCTGGTGGCGCCACGTACCTTCTGAACAAAACCGCGGTATTCTTATCAGCCTGCCTCCCGGATGTTAACCGATGCACTATTTCCCTGCCTGATGTGTCCTTCGACCATTGATTTGGCAAAGCTCACGATCACGATCTGTCGGGCCCCATCTACTTCACCTTTCCGCTATATTTATCCATGTTTTTCGGATGTGGCTTCGTCTGCCAGTCTATCGCTCCTCCATACTGACTTAGCCTCCTACTAAGTTTCGAGGTTGGGTCTCCAAAACAAAAATTTACATTGAAAACATAGGCTCCAACTGGGGATTCTATCCTCCCTGCGAGGTAGCAAAGAACAATAGAACCTGTGCCTCATCCATGGGCTTCTCTTAACGGGTGTGTGCATGCTCTGACCTGGAGATTAAACACTGGATATACTGCTAAAATCTAACTAAATACTTTACTAGGAAATGCTAAATTTGAAAAATGCTTGATTATCAAGCTTATTCACACCTACCTACCCTATCTGTTGAAATGAAATGCCAATCAATTGAAATGAAAATGCCAATGAAGCCATGCCATCATTTTATCTATGGCTCGTTTGATTTGCACGTGCTTGTTCCAAATCTTGTTTATCAACAACTCATTTGAGAAGTTACACATGGATTTGACTCTTAGAATCTCAAAAATATTAGTGTTGTTCATCGTCTCTAGCAAAACTGCAAAGGGATCTTCCAACACATGTGTAAAATGATAAACATGTACCATTTTTTCCACAACATCCTTGTTTTATCAACAACCCTTTGAGTCAAAAAACAATGTTGACTGAAATGAAACCTCTAATAGAGGACAACCTATATCCAATTCAGATGTTGCTTTGTCATTATCTTCACTTCTAATATTACAACCCATCATGAGTTGCCAATTCTGATTGTAAAGTTTCTCCATATAGCATGCCATAGGGTCACAAAACACATGAGGGGATTTTTCTTTTTGAGGAGTTAAAACAAAAGGACATGCATCTTCCACAAGTATATGTCATTCTTGCATTACTTCTCCAATCCTGAGAGTATTTTCAAATGAAATGGCAACAATAGGTTGATCTACGTTTCCATGTATCTCAACAAAAACATTCATACATTCTTGAACATTTTCAAATATGACATCCTTATTATGTGTACCAAGGTCGTCTTCTTGTTTATCAAGCGATTCTGGTTTGGTTTTATCAACCTTCTGAAAATTTGCTTGAGGACTGTAGTTTTGACTTCTCAATGAATGAAGTGGGATCAGTTCCTGTTCATAATCTTCTTGTAGATGTGGAAAACCAATATAAAGAAGTATTTCACGTTCTAGGGTGCGCACAGATGCATTTTCAAAGTCTTGATTTGAAGAGGAATCAAATAGAACAACTTCCTCCTCATTATGCCTTTGTATTTCTGATTGAACAATAGTATACCCTGTTTTGTTTCTTTCACGAAATTTTATAGCAGTAGTTTGTTCAATGCATGCAGTCTTCATAGATGTGACTTCAAAATCCTCCTCCATGTCTAGGCCACTTAGAAATTTAACAATCACATCATTCATAGGGGAATAAAGACAACTTTGAAACACTTTGTCTTGTTGGAAATCTTGTTGAATCTCTTCATCAGGTTCAGGAGCAGGAGGGTGACCCTTGACAACAATCCCTTGATCAACTTTCCCCTTATGCTCATGATTTTATTTTAACCATTCAAAGGAAGAGAAACATAATGGGAGATGTTCTTCATTTGCAAGTCCACTGCTCTCTTTAAATTTAACTTTATACCTGGAGGGTTTCTGATTTGAAACAGTATTTCTATTTAGCTTGAGCACTTTGAAAGAATAAAAACTCAACGACAAGGTTCTTATTTCTGATTTAGGCATCTCTCTATTTCCTTTATTTCTTTCATATGCACCTTTTTCCATTTCTTTGAATTGTTGAACATGCTCATTTCCAGACTCATCTTCGACCAATAGATGCAATTCCTTGTCAATTTTCTCCAGCGAATCGGTGTGATTTGGCATCAACACACATTCCTTTGTCTCAATGATTATTTTAGAATTTTTTTTCAACAAATTAAATGAAGCGAAGCCTAGAGGTAAAGAATTTCCCTCAGTTGTTTCAATACTTTCTTCTTTGTAAATGTGATATGTAGGTTGATGGCTCACATTACATTGTTGAAAAGGGACATTCTCTGATAGGGAACATGCAACTAGTTGTTCTAGGAAGTCCACATCATAATCCTCATCATATTCATCATATATAGGCAAATCAACAACATCTACAATGTCATCTAGCAAGAAAAAGCTTGGAACATTAACTTGTTCTTCAACATACTGATTTGCAAACTCATTTTCTTGATTGCCTATAAATGAATACATAAAATAATCAACATCATGATTATCATGGGATGGATCAGAAACTGAATTAGTACCTCCTCTTTCAATAAGTGGAATATAACCTTTTGCAAAGTTATTGGTATTGAGACCTTCGGGAGGATTTATGATATTATTAACTCTCTGCTCAATATTCCAATCAACTATTTTTTGTTCATATCCATTGTCATGTTTTTTAGCATCCAACTCCTTATTTGGGATCTGTTTACATGCTTGGATATTGTGTTGAATATCATGAGCATCATTAAACATTTGCTGCAAGGACTTAGGTCTTCTTTCCATCAGGAGGAAAGACCAATCTGGATGAAGAGTTTTTGTATAGTAGAGCATGGCAGTGACTTCAGTAGGTTGAATTTATTTGGGAAAATCATAGTACATACTGGAGAAACTTCTACTGAAAGTGGAAATAGTCTCATTTCTTTGTTCTTTCAATGCATAAAATTCTGTAAGCTGGAGGTCTAGATATTTCTTCTTACCCCAAAACTTCGAAAAAACACTCTTTAATTCTTCCCAGCTAATTATCTCTGGCTTCATATGTTTAAACCATTCTTTGGTATCCCCTCTCAAGGATTGAGAGAAATCCCTCATACAAACATCGTCATGGTCAATCTCAAATAAGCCTATAAAATGCTCAAACCCTTGGAGGTGTTTTTCAGCTGTGATGGCACCAAGTTCTCCATCAAACATAGGTAGGTACTCATAGTGATTTGGAGGAAAATCATGAAGTATATGGGGTAACTTTAAGGGTCTGTATCTGTTCAGGATTTTGGAGGGTGTTGGGTCGAGTATAGGAGGTGAAGTACCAGATTTGGCCCCATGAAGCTCGTCAACTTGGTCATGGTCATCACATGGCTTAGATGAGAGTTCTTTTATCAAAGTCAATACTAATCTGAGGGGATATCCGTATAATCCTAAGAGGATGATATACAATTTCAGGATTATCATGATCATCATTGAAATGCAGTAGGTAAATAAAAAATTGTCTAGCATGTTCGGGAAAGGAAAAAAGGTAATTCATAACAAAAAATATTATGTCTTGAAAAAAACACAACTTCATGTACTTGCTTTTCTTCATGGTATCCTTTCATACCTATGTCAAGGGATGTTATCTTCTTATAGTAGAGTCGCCAATGTTGTTTTGGAAGTTGGATTCTGCATCGAGAGTGGAGTCGTCAGTGAAAAATTAAATTTTAGGATTCTTCTACCAGTGGAATCACCTTCAAATTGATTTTTTAATGTGTGGAGTCGCCAAAGCATGAATACAACCAATATGTGCCTAATTTTCTGCTACTCTCAGACCTTAGAACTCAACCATGTCATTCTTTCCCAGGGAAAATTTTTCAATTTCGTCCCCGACAACGGCGCCAGAATGTTAGCACTCTGTAAATTTTGTCTGGTTGATAGACAAACGACAGAGGTAATTGTTTCAACCTAGTTTAGAGTTGAGGCACTAGCCTACTCAACTCAGAGAGGGATCTCTCATGTCACTTGATATTTCTTTGGAAATCGGTGGCTAGATTTGGTTTGCTTTGGGGGTTTTTATAAAATTTTGTTGACAAAGAAAGGGAGGAACACTCAGGGCTATTGGGTCAAAATAAATAAAACAATGATAGGCCATTTGAACTATCCAGAGGAGAAAGGCTACATGAGGCAATGAATCTGAGTTGTAAATTATATTTAAGCAGGGTGTGAGAGGAAAGTGAAAACAAATAACTGCATTAGAGAATTACTGAAATGAATTCTGAATCAATTAAGAATAAAAATACACATTTTAAATCACTTAAGTCGAGAGAATCATTAGATGAATTCCGAACCTTTGAATTTCCAATTTAAACAGAATAAAGATGGTAACATGAGAATTTAAAGACACAATAAATACATACTATGAGAGAAAACATAACGCATATCACATCCATTAGAATATTTTCATAAAAAATCCAAACGCTTCTTCATTATATATTCAATTTAGTTCCAGGAACTTACAGTGTCATCCTGCTACGAGGGTAGGTCCCCCTCCGGTACGTCTTTCTGTTAAAATATTGTGTAACTGCAAAGAATATTCTTATCCCCTTTTGTGGATAAAGATAAAATATATTTATTATTGATTAGATCAATCCCCTTTTGTTGATTGATCATGTCGGACATTGTAATTGACCAAATCCCCTTTTGCGGATTGGTCAAACCCTAATTGTAATAGGCTAAATGAAAAGACGGCCCCAAAATATATTAAAGTGGTTATAACCACCCAGAATGAGAAGTCGGCCCAGCCAGAATATATTAAAGTGGTTATAACCACCTAGAATGAGAAGTCGACCCTGCCAGTGAAAAGACACATGTTCAACACCTACCAAATTATATAAATAAGAGAGGCTAGCACCTCATTTGGACACACACTTAGCTCACTCATCTAGTGTGCAAGTTTTGAAGGAAGTTGCAGTTGTCGGTTGCCAAAAGAAGGAAGAGAGAGAGGCGTGTTGCTCGGTGTTGGATATTCTCTATTGTCTGGTTTATTATCTTGGCATTGTATTGGCTATCTATATTAAGGAAGTTTTGCTGGGTTTTCTTCCCCTTGAGGGTTTCCTAGGATAAATGCTTGTGTACTCTTGTGATTGTGTTTTTCTCAGTGATCTTGTCTATGTTATTGTTATCTAGTAAATTGAAAGTAACCTAACAATAGTAGAAACTTTAACACTTTCATTTATCTTTGGAATAATATATATAGATAAGTTACATTCGGGATTCAAAACGAATCAACTGCCCCACAGGTCTAAAAATAGACATCAGTTACAAAAACGAGTAACGCACAACAATTGTACCCCTATTTTATGGGGAACGTTATAAACAAAACTGAAACATTTGAGATCTTTGCTTTGAATTCCACATGTCTATATCATTACAAAATTTTCTGAAACATACTAAATTTAGCTTGAAAACTATTTCAGATTAGTAATTTCTTCTTTCAAAGTGTCAAGCCAAACGGGCTGGTTCTCTCCAATGCTTTCAACTACCTCAGCTTTTACCTCTGTCTTCTGAAGCTTGCTCCACTTCCTCTTGACAGCTCGTGTGTGGCACTCGTTTGCGTATCCATTTATGATTAAATCCTTCATGACATGATTTAATCTAACCTCCTTATCTACTCCTAGTTCTTCTGCAGACTTCGTATGAAATTTCGTGGCTAATATTCGTGCAACCAGGCTCTCTTTCTTTTTTAATGATGAATTTGTCATATTCGTTGAAAATCTCGGTTCGTTAGGGGCCACTTGGTCTGCTTTGTCCATTTTTCCCGGTTTTGCAAAAAACATGAGCTTATCTCCCTTAATTGTACAGAAATTAGGAAGTTGATCCGATTTGTAATTACCCCGTTTACGAATGAAGTGTTGATTTCCCAAAACAGAGTAATGTCATCAATATTTTAAGAGACAGTAGTCATTGAGTTTTAATCATGAATCACTGACAAAGTACTTACCCAAAAAAACAAAAAAAAAACACGCAAGCTCTTGATAGTCTTGGGGTGAGTCCAATCCTGCATTGCTTCAATCTTTTTAGGATCCACCCGGACACTAGCCTTTCCAACAATATGACCCAAGTACTCTACTTCTGAGGCTCCAAAGTCACATTTAGATTGTTTGAGGAAAAGTTGGTGTTGCGAGAGTAGATGGAGAATTTGATCAACATGGGGAAGATGAGATTCTCAAGTATTACTATATATGAAAATATCATCAAAGAAAACTAAGACAAAATGATGGAGAAAAGGATGGAAGACATGATTCATGAGGCTTTGGAAGGTGGAGGGGGAATTACATAGGCCAAAGGGCATGACCAAAAACTCATAGTGACCTTCATGAGTTTGAAAGGAAGTCTTGGCTATGTCAGCTTCTTGCATATGTATCTGATGGTAGCCAAAACTCAGATCAAGTTTAGTGAAGTACAGAGCACCACTTAGCTCATCCAAGAGATCATCAATGACATGAATGGGGAACTTGTCCTTGATGATGAGCTTATTGAGGGCATGAAAGTCAAGACACATGCGCCAAACACCTTCTTTCTTAAGTACCATGACCACATAGGAATAATAAGGGTTGGTACTGGGGCGGATAACACCCGCTTGGAGCAATTCCTGCACTATTTTATCAATTTCAGTTTTTTGGGCAAACGGGTGAGGATAAGGGCGAACATTGGAAGGAAAACTACCAGGAACAAGAGGATTGGAATGATCATGAATAGCATGAGAAGGAGGAAGTCCCTGAGGGGTGGAAAAAATAGCTTGATGTGTGGAAAGGATAGCTTGAAGGTCAGGATGCACAGAGGGTGTCTCAACAGCTTGAATAGAATGGAGTTGAGAAATGATACATGAGTGGCCTTTCTTGAGAAGTTTTTCTATACGATGGGAACTAATGATCTCAAGAGAACCAGCAATGAGACCTTGGAATTGATACATTTTTCCTTCATGTTGGAATTGCATGCTTAATTCTTTAAAATCCATAAGAATGGGACCCAAAGTGTGTAACCATTCAACACCTAGCACAATGTCACAACCTCCCATGTCAATGGAAAACATATGAGATTTCAGCTGGTAATATCCAATTTGAAGACGAACATTTTCACAGCGGCCACCACATTTCATGGACCCACCATTGGCTATCATGATTTGAAAATTATTGACAACATGAATATAGCAATTGGTTTCTTGGGCAATGCGACGATGAATAAAATTGTGGGTTCTACCACTGTCAACAAGGATGATGACCTTCATATGCTTAATGTAGCCAATGAGATTGAGCATTTGTGGGGTCAAGAAGCCAGTGAGGGCATGCAAGGAAATAAGTGGTGAATTGCAAGTGGATCAATAAGCTCCTGGGTGGCATCGGGAAGGGAGGGTTCTTCAACAAGAGGAACTGTCACATCCTCTTCAGGAACATCTTTGGAAATGGCCATAAATAGTTTTTTCTCCTTACACTTGTGCCCCAGAAAATATTTTTCATAACAATTATAGAAAATACCCTTCAGTTGGCATTTAGCCATTCCATCCCTAGTTGGTTTCTGGACCTTGAGGGGAGTGACAGGGGGGTTAGGATTAGTGGGTCGAGGGCGAGGAACAAAAGGGGTTTTTTTGTTCTGGGAAAAAACAACTTGTTGGACCTCTTTATCACGTTGAGTAGCTTCCAACCAAGTTGGAGGGCGGGCCATGAGAACCTGGGATTGGATTTCATCCTTGAGACCACTGATAAAGCATTCATGGAAGAACGCATCTGACATGCCCTCTATTCGAAAGGCCAAATGCTCAAAAGCAGTGATGAAGTCTTCCATTGTGCCTGATTGTTTCAACTTGGTCAAACGACCGAGATAGTGGGTATCAGTATCAAAGCGAGCATAGATCTTAGCAACAAACTGGGTCCAGGCAATATACCCCTGACGTGAATTTTTTTTCCATTGCCACCATTGTCAACGTTCAGGACAACATAGAAAAGTTTGGCCAACTCATCAGTAATACTATGCAGAGAAAAATAATGCTCCATTTGAGTGACCCAACCTGTAGGATCGAAGCCATCAAATTTATTGACCTCTACATGGGGAAGATGGGGTTCACAATGAAAGGAGTTGGAGTGAAAATGTAGAGACTGAGAGGAATCAACAACATTGGGTTGGTCTGAGGAGGAAGGATCCATAGGACGGTTCAACAATTGATTGGTGATAGACTGGAGGAAGGTGAATTGGGTTGTGAGGTTGGCTTCCATGTTGTTAAATTTGTGATCTAATTTTTCAATGCGGGAATGGGTAGAATACATCTGAGATGTGAGATGTTCGATGGAGACGTGGGCTTGATTGATGGAAGTTTGGAGTTCTTGGTTGGGAGTGGTGGCCATTTGGAGAGGGGAAGTGCGGGTAAGGGAAAAAAATGGGTGGGTGCGACCACAAAAAAAGGACTTAGATATGATAGGTACCACGACGATCAGTGAGTGAAGGGAAATATAATGGAATAGATGGAAAAATAGGGAAACTGGGAAGGGTTTGGGTCCACTGAAACAAAAAGGATTAAAAATTAAGGGTATGACTGCGATCAAGGAGAAAAGGGGAAACCAATGGACTAGGTCCAAAATAAGTGTGTTGGCACACTTATTTTCCCAAATGCAGTGACGAAATGATCAAATGCTTAACATGAAGAAATGTGTAGTAATTTCGCAACCACAATGCAGAAGACAATGTAGCACAGCAATAGATCTTTTTGGTTCTATTTTTGTTTCCTTCCCAAGGGTTAGGGTATTGAAGGGTTCTACAAACAAGTGTTTTCCCTGTGTTATAGCTCTCTGATATACGTGCGGGGTCCAACAGTAGTACTCGAACCAATATCTTAGGGCACCAATTAAGGAGGCTAGACTGTGTCCTTAGTCGTACTACCCAACTACCCAGGTATTAAAGAGTATCTTCCTGAGTGTTGTTCTCGGTGGAACTATAGCTGTCAGGCGGCCGATCAGTTTATCTATGGAGGGCTTCAGGAGATCTAGGTTGATCTGTATACAAGTGATGTTTGATGCTCTACCACTCGAAGGGGTACCAACAGGGGTTACAAGGGTGGCCAACAAATGTGTTCTTAAGTACCACTTGTATTTCCTACGTGTATGAATCCCCGACTGCGGGTTTATGCGTGTAATGACAGATCTTTGTGGCTTAAAAACGTCGAAATACGTCTCTACCCTGAAAAAATTTAACCCACAATTTTCTGCCAAGGAAGGTGCTCTGATACCACTTGTAGTATTCCAGATATAAATCAATATGCAAAACAAAAATAATTAGCTAGAAATTGTAGAGAAACAATGATATAACCATAACGATACCACAATAATACCATAATAACACCAAAAAGAGCACTTTGATTACTAAGAGAATTGTTCACTTGCCTCTTCGAGAGGGAAACCTCCAGCAGAGCAGAGCTCTATTACAATAATATCCAAGACAAAACTTATCATACCCTCTATTCCTATTTATACTAAATCTATCTATCCAAAATAACAATATAGAGGAAGATCCTTCTAGAAGCAAAAGCTTCTATTAGGTCTTATTACATTTGACTTATTCCTCCTTATTGCTAGGCCTTATTAATATTGACCTTTATTACATGGAAATATATTATTCTACCCACTTGAAGGGTTAGGTAGGTTAGGTCCCTAAAAAATACAATGTTGCAATCACCTAGCCCACCTAGTTCCTACCTCCCTTGCTATCACTTTGCACCTTTCCTCGGCCCTGTCCACTCACACTTGAATGAATTTCTCTTCACCCACTCAATGATATCTCATCATTGTCCACTCAGTGTGTGACACAAGTACATGAGCAAATAATCCCTCTTTGCTCCTATGTATTATGTGTGTGTGCGTGTGTCTCATCCTCTCACCTAGGCTGCATTTTATTACATTGAGTTAACCCTAAATCCAAAACCCTAGATCTTCTCCAAAGTGATCAACAACTGATATCTAATCTCATGTTCACTTTAGATCTAATGACTAGGATTTAATTAACTCACTTAAGTTAATAATGCCAAATAACTTAGGCATTTAACTTAATTAATCTCACTTTAATTAAAAAGGATATTCACTTTAATTATTAACTCATAAAGTGAACTCCTAAGGTTCTGAGAAGTTACAAGGACAACGTCCACATGCTAGACATTGATCCTATGTGGAAGTACTTGTGTGATGCTAAATACATCAACACTCCCTCTTAGCGAGGAAGGTACCTCCACCAGCCGGAGGTGGCTTTCTCTTCGCTACCAAATCTGCTACCATGGCTACTCTCTAATCCACCTGATTGGTTGCTCCCTCTGAAACAAAATTTGTCCCTGCCATCTCACTCGGACCCATCTTTGAAGACTTTTATTGCCTGCTCGGATCCTTGCCTGACACCTGTTGTCGAGATTCACTGCTTGTTTTTTGGACCTGATGCCTGCCGCTTGGACTTGCCACCCGAGGCTGCCTGCAGCCTTTTCCTGCTTCCCATGGCTTCCTGCAGGCTGCCTAACTATTGCCTGAGATTTTTTGTGCTACCCGATGGCTTCTCTAGGCTGGTCGAGTGTCGCCTGAGTTTTTTTGGGCTGCCCAGGCCCTTCTCTGAGCTGCCCAACAAACTTATGTATGTTGCCTAGTAGTTCTCTAGTCTCCTAAGCTTCTCGACTCTCTTGTCTAGCGGTCACGTGGCCACACACTTGCTCCATGGATCTGCTCAAGTCCACACAAAAGCACCCACTCTCTTTGCCAATTGTTCGTGTGACTACCTCCTCAGATATTCAACCCGCCTGCCAAATATCCATGCAGGCCTCCATTTTCTGACTGATATCATGTGCCTTAGTCATTGTTGACTTCATGCCCAGCTCGCTCTCAGCCTCGATTTTTTGGCGGCTATTCACCCGCTATCTCCAACTCCCACACAGGTTACCCTTTACCTAATGTTTGTTCTGTGGTCGCAATAATCTAGCCGACGGCTACATATCTGCACAGCTCGCGACTACTTGTTGGCAGTTGCAGTTGTTGGCTAGCAACTGTGGTTGTTGGCCCCTTGATGTTGCCCTTGCTCCATGACCTATCGGTGACTCCCCTTTCCACCAATCACCATCGCTGACTACTACCTTTGCAACCCGAGCGGATCTCCCAACGTCGTCACCTCTAACAACTCCTCGTGAATTGTCCAACACCCACAACCTTTTTTCCATGCCTACGCGCTATCCACTTCCACGCAAAACATGTCGCCTCCCGCAACTAACCTTTGTCATCTGCGTGCTACTCCCTATCAACACCTATCCGCCTCCAATCAGTGTGTACTTCTCAACCCTCTACCTCCACGTCCTCGATTAATACATGTGTCTAACCTTCACACTTGCGAACAAAGCTCGGCAACCAACACAAAACAACTTGATCTATAATCATACGATGTTGTACGATAATTGTACACCGATCGTACGACTCTCCCTTTCTATTTTTTTATTTTTATTTTCTCTTTTAATTTACCCCATAACTTAAGCCTGCAATAAAAAATTTCTTGTTGCAAATACATGATCTTCAGTGCAAATTTGGTTTCCATCAAAGACCAAGCTTTGATACCATGTTAATTTTCCTAAACCTAACACTCGACCATTAATTCTGAGCAAAACACATTTACTGAATAATAGTACAACTAGGTTATTAACAATAAATTCAAAAGAAACATAAAACTGAAACCAATCACATTGCACAAGATATTTCTAGGTTAATCACCCCTGGAAAAAACCTGAAAGGAAAACCAGATCTAAGTTTGATTTTATTAGATAAAACCTTGGGATCTCGTCCTGGGATAATGGTCCATCAGAGGAACACAATGTAGCAATAACCTAGCCCACTTGATTGTTATCTCCCTTGTTGTCGCTTTGCACCTTTCTTCAACCCTGCCCACTCACACTTGGATGAATTGCTCTACACCTACTCAATGAGATCTCCTCATTGTCCACTCATTGTGTGACACAAGTACATGAGCAAAGAATCCCTCTTTGCTCCTATGTACTATGTGTGTGTGTCATCCTCTCACCTAGGCTACCTTTTATTACATTGAGTTAACCCTAAATCCAAAACCCTAGATCTTCTCCAAAGTTATCAACCATTGAGATCTAATCTCATGTAAACTTTAGATCTAATGGCTAGGATTTAATCAACTCACTTAAGTTAATAATGTCAAATAACTTAGGGATTTAACTTAGTTAATCTCACATTAATTAAAAATGACATTCACTTTAATTATTAACTCATAAAGTGAACTCCTAAAGTTCTGAGAGGTTACAAGGACAACTTCCGCATGCTAGACACCAAGCCTATGTGGAAGTACAGGTCCGATGCTAAATACATCCACATAGATGGTTGCTTTCCAGAATTGAACAAAGAATTAACTTTTGGTGCAACAGGTAGATTTTTAGAGGTGAAAGACTAATATTGATCAAGTTTGTCCTTGAGGCTATTCCAATGTTCTGGCATACATTAGCATATATTCCTAACAGAATTCTAGAGAAGGTTAGAAAGGGTTGTTTTAATTACCTATGGGTTCTCAATTAACCGATTGGAAATTGATTGCACTTCTAAAGAAGGTCGGGGGATGGGGCCTTAGAGATATTAATCTCTTTGGTCACTCTCTAGCAACAAAATGTTTGTGGCAATTTATAACTAAAGACAAACTGTTGAGAGGGATCATTATCCAAAAATACATTGCTCCAACACTATTCTTGATTAGATTAGATCATAGAGAAAGAACATCCAAAACGTTTCCAACCAGTGGAAAGCATTAACACTAGCATTTCTTATCATTGGAAAATATTTGGCATAGAATGTGGGTAATGGAATACAAGTAAGGGTTGATTTAGATGCTATTTTGGGATGTGGTCTGAAAGTTTTCCTTACAAATGAACTAGTAATATATCTACAAGAGATGGGGAGATGTACACTCAATAGAATAGACAAGCCTCAAAACACTTCTATTTGGCCTCAAGGTTGTCTCTCAACCCAGGATTTAGGTATAGTTAATGGTTTGGGATTGAACTGGAAGGCTTTCATGGTTGAGTTGAGGAAAGCACATATAAGATTGAAGGATACTCCAAATGAACTAAGTTGGGCCATGAACAAAGATGGAGGGGTGTACACAACAAAATTGGGCTAATTGTCTAGACAAATTGTTCCTACAAAGAGAAGAAGCTTGGTGGTGGTCAAAGTTGTTGAAGGTGTGAATGCCAACTAAATGTATTATCTTTATGTGGTTGGTCCTGATGAACAGAGTGTTGAGTTGGGATAAACTTCAAAGAAGGAACAAAGTAGGGCCTAGATGGTGTTGTATATGCAAATCAAATGAAGAAACTAATTCAACTTTTTTTAAGTTGCTCCTTTGTGCAGGTGTGGGAAGAGGTGAAGGACAACTGGATTTCTAAAATCTATGATCGAAGGAATCATTGAATGATAATCTGAAAGAAATGGTTTAAAAGAAGGGAATTAAAAAAATTAAGAGTTGTGCCATACCTAGTTATTTGGGCTATCTAGCTAGCTAGGAATGCATATATTTTTTAGCACAAACAAACCCCCTCCTTCCAAATAACCACTCTAGTGTTGGCACTTCTTCCTACTTACCAAACCATAGATAAGGGCATAAAATTTAGGTCGATTAGTGAATTGGTTATGGATAAGTCTTCTCCCTGGAGTTTCTTTGATGGAGCGTCGAGGGCCAAGACAGATCAGTGGACTTGGATATGTTCCCTTTTTATACACATTACTATATAGGGTAAGAAAATATACTGTAATGTTCCCAAGCCAAGAGCAAGGAACATCACAGTTTTGGGTGTCTTTTTAAACTTTTACTGGTTGTGGCATTTCGTCAAACACTTTGTTGATCTACTTGTTTACATGTGTTTACTTGCAGGATGGCCTCTTGATTCCAGCCTTAGGGTTTTAGTTGATGATTTATGTGTGTTGCAGCAATAAACAAGAAGATACAATCATGGAACATACCTCAACCATATGCAATATGATAGACAAGCCAAAACATCTCAACTCTGATTTTATTCATGAAATAGAAGAACCCGCTACAATGGAGATGTTGATCTGGAAAACTCAACAGATGGATCCAATAATATAGTGGGAGCTGCTACAAAATGCTCCAATAGAAGATACTATAAGCCTCCAGACTGAATACTAGTAGATCTGGGTCGTAAGACTGCTAACCCCCCAAGATGGAGGGTGCCACGCTTTGTTGGAATGCTGAATCTCCTCAATAATTCGGCCCTACTGTCAAAGATGCCCAATCTCTCTAATAAATATGCCAAAGAGTAGATCGGGTGATGGCAAGAACAACCCAGGTGCTCAAATCTCCAAAGCCACCTCAAACCCTATGGATCTGACTCTCCTCCAAGGAACGGTGTGCCCCCCTGGATGCCTGAAACCCTAGATAATTCGACCTCTCTCCTAGAGACCTCCAAGAGCTCCACCAATCGACTAGAATGATAGATCGGGGCACAACAATGAAAACCCAAGTGCTCAACTAGGCAAAATACTTACTAGATCCATGGATCTAGCCACCCTCCAAAATGTGGTGCGCCCTCCTCTTGGGAAATCGTCCCACTCTCAATACAAATGAATCCACCACCAAAACACCTCTAGAATCCACCAAGAATAATGTTATGACACCTGCAAAGGAAACCCAATACCTGGAATTCCCAAAATCACTTCTCCTCAACTAGAATGAATCCTCCCTCAATGGATGGTGCGCCCCTCTTGCTGGAAACCCCAATTGGTTCGTCGTCTCTCTCTCTGCACCTGCAACTGAGTAGATATGGAACTAGAATGGTGTGGGAGAGTATTGCATCTTCGAGACCAAGCTTGGGACAAGCTAGATGGAATCTTTCACCACTGAATCATCCTCTAGGGTTTGTTAAGTCAACCCTCAAAACCCCGATGGACCTTCTAGCTAGAAGCCAGAAATCAAATGGTAGACATACATAAATGAATGAATAGAGGCCCTTTCCTTTCCTTTATACTTCTTGCTCACCTCCTCCCTCCAAAGTGACTTTCATTTTATTAATATTTAATTAATTAATTAAATCACTTTAATTAATTAATTAACCTTTTTAACTCTCTAAAACACCTTATCTCTCCTTGTGGCTTCCTTGGACACTGAAAGTCACTTCTATCCATCCCATCCTGTAGTGTTGCTCCTCCCGATTCCAATGAGCTATTACACTGAGAGATTCATCCACGTAATGTGCCCAAAATGACTTCTTCAGTGAATTTAATTAACTTATAGCTCAAAATACTCAAAATCCTGAAAATCGTCGGAATGCAACGAAACCAAAGCCAACCTGTGCAGAATGGATCATAATGATGAAATAGGATGAACGATGCAAGATGGACCCCAAAATGCCTCTCAATAATTCTTGTACTCGCTATAACATCCATCTGGTTACTCTGGTCATCATAAACTTTTGCAATGTAATGATGTCCCAAAGTAGGGACATTACATATAGGTTCAACGACAAACAACATTGGAGAGTTCAAAGCTTTGTTATACTTACTTAAGTCTATCCTGAACAAAGGCCTTAGTACTCTCCAAGTCTTTGGGGACTTGGGCTTCACTATCAACTGGATAGTGAATGCAATGCAGATCAAGAACACAAGTTTACTCCCTTTGGCTTTACTCTTAAAAGAGATAACTAGTCAGTTTCAGATGATCTCCTTTGCACATGTTTACAGGGATCGTAACTATGGAAGATTCCCTTGCCAAGGAGGTTCTAATCCAGGCCAAAGATTTTATCACTGATGTTGAATTTCGAGAAAGGTCGCTAATCTCCTCTAGTACTATACATTTACATGATTTTAAAAAAAGAGTGCTTGTGGGTTGGATCTATATGTATATATGTCAGTTTGTGAACAATCTGCCTGAACAAATATCTTTGAAGGTTTTTACATCTTAATTACTGCAGCCTTGAAATTTTTTCTTATGTACGCAGTATAGTCTGTTTAGGCTTCTCTAGCAGTCCTTTGCTTTGTAAGAAACAAGCTTAGAAAGCCCATTAATGTATGCAACATAGTCCACCAGGCTGGTCCATTACTCTAGGGATATGTGCATTATATGCACAATGAAGATTGTATTTTGGATTCTATTTGGAATTAAAAATAAGCTTTTTTTTCTGAGGAAAAAAATCATACAAGTCTCATTATTTGTTAGAATGTGTAACAATTTTAATTGTTATGCAAAAGTACATTATAAAACTGTTAATTGGTTTTCGAGTACACCACACTATATTCAAGAAAACATTTCCCATTAATATGTTATTTGGCCATATTTCAGTGGGTAAATCTCTTCCCAACATAATAGTCATCATTTACTTTAGTCTTTAAATGATGTCTATAAAAGAAAATAATAAAAAGTAGTTTGCAAATTTAGTAACTCACTCCTTTAGTCTTTAAATGATATCTATAAAAGAAAATAATAAAAAAGTAGTTTGCAAATTTAGTAACTCACTCTTCTATTGCAAGTTTTAAAAAAAATGATGCCCTTGACCATTATGAATGTCACAATGGCATTTATTTAACTAATTTTAAAGAAAAGCACGTGGAAAACATCATTGTATTGATGAATAAAATATAGTTTTTGATAATCTTTTTTACTTCACAAAATACTAAGTAATCATCACAAAACACCATACTGATCATTATAATCCAGCAATCATGATTTGGACCAACAATATATAAAGACTAGTTATGGTATCATCTATCACCACAATTATATATAAATAAAAATACATTTTAGCTCTTATTCAACACCATGCTAGTAAAATGTTACTCGTTAGTCACACTTAGTAATCATGATTAAACAGACATGTAACAATAATTGTATTAGTGCTTCTTTCTTTATATTTGTTTACCAATAATGTTGTGTTTGAACAATTGCACTTAACATTGTCGTGACTCATGACACCACAAACCAATATCTATGTACTATATTAAAATGTAGCCGTTCTACACCACAAATTTTGCATTGCAAATATTTTGCATTTTTGCCATCTCCCATTATTTGACATTATGGATACCATTAATACTTAAAAACAAGATAACATCTTAAACAATTCCTTGCCTATATGACAATAAATAAGTTACCCGAAAACATTCAATATTGCAATTTGGTCTATATTCCCAGCGCAATCAATACTTGCATGTGTTCAATACTTGGATGCCATATAGGAGTTCCTTAGTATGTACAATTTGAAGATGAGCACATGGTCTATTGGTAGTAGTTTGACTGGTCACATGTCTCGATGTGCATCCTTAACTCCACTCTTGGAGTTACCGACATATGGGTCATCTATCATTTTCATCTCACGCTGAGGACAGTCAGTTTCCAGGCTAGCTATATATAGTACTTGCAATAAATGGTGTTATGTTTATGTGATGTAGTGAAAGAATTTCCAAAGGGATACACGTATCTTCTTTACTGTTGGGTACACCATATTCAAAATCATTTCCTTTCAAATAAGAAGAATAATGTCCACTACAATAAAAATTTGCAAAAATTAAGTGAGCCAATGTACGGACAACTGGATTGGCTGCTTATAAAGATACTTGTGTGTATGAATGAGAGAGCTTTGCGAGAGCAACAAAACAATAACTTACAATGAAGCAATACTCAAGAGTCTTTTGTTGACACCTTAGCATAACTAGACCATATAATATGATCTACAAAAATGGTTGAATGTTAATCTCAAGCATCGAACAGGGATCTGGAATGTCAAATCGAGCCAAAACCTGGTTACAAACAGAGAAATATTAGGACAACAATCAAATCCAAACCATTAAATAATTCGTAGTGCAAAAGCTATTTGTTGGCAAGAAATTTTATTCCAATAACCTAGATTACAAGTAGTTTGGATTTTCATTACTCGACATTAACCAAGAATAATTCGTAGTGCAAAAGCTATTTGTTGGCAAGAAATTTTATTCCAATAACCTAGATTACAAGTAGTTTGGATTTTCATTACTCGACATTAACCAAGAATACCTTGCTAAAGTAATGAGATAGCCTACATCATATTTGTGTTGATCCAATCCCTCTATTGTTGAAATGTAGTACTTGTTTAGTTTAATTCTCCCACTCTATCAAGTTTCGCCCTAGACCTTAAAAGTTTGTTATATAACAACATAATTGCTTGCACTAGTCACCCAAAACTAATTTGATTACCCTCCACTTGATCTTTTCAAGAGGAAACGAACCTGCCTATTCATATCCATAAATCTATTCTCTCACCTTGCAATTCACTCTTTTAGAATATTCTATTTCAACATGTACCTTTTAATACAATAGTATTGCCTTAATTGTCGCAGCAAACTAAACAATCCTGAAGATGAATCCTGGTTTGGATTTGAAACATCGATCACAACATGACTTCTACTGTGGGAAATCCAAAAGAATTCTCTCAAATTTCACACCACAGTTAATCCCAATTTCTTATCACAATTTTAAGTTACTTGTCACCCTTTAAAACTATAACCAAAGACATGAATTTCAAACATATCCATAAAAAACAATGGATAAAAGGGATTAATGCATGGCTAAGCTATCTGGTACGAACAATGTAAGTGCACATTGTGAGAACTTCCAAAAATTAGGGTGTAAATGAAACATATGTACATGCATACACACAAAAATTGTTCAACTATAGTATTATTGACGAAGGGTATGTATGAGTCTTTCATAGCCATTTGTTGTTGTCCTTGTAACCATTATATCATTTCCTGCCCTATTTGTGAATATGTGTTGGCCCTAACCAACAAAATGACTTTTCCATAAGGCATGTGGGTGCCTTAAATGGCATTTGTTGATGCCGTCTTTGGACCCCTGTCAACCAAACACTTGCCAAGCGAAAGCACACAATTAGAACTTCCTCCCTTGAGTTGAGCCCTCTGGTTTTTGGCATCGGCTATCGTCATTTGGGTATTATGAATTTTAAATGAGATGCATCTAATATGTAGTGTAGGAATGCAATACGAAATGCAACCTATCCTAGCTAGGAGGACTTTTACTAAGTGTTTCCATTGTAACGAAATCATCTGCAAAGCAAAGCGAGAATAATCTACAACCATACTTTGCATATAATCAACAAATGTATTAGTTTCAAAGAAAATTTTAGGGGCTAAATTTCTCCCATGGGCTAATTTTCCATGTTTTTTCCCAAAAAATGATTCGCCATTTTAAAAATTATTTGCCCAAATTCTATAGGACAAAATTATTTTACCTTGAAAATCGCCAATTTTTTTATAAAAACTATATAAAATTCTTAGAAATTTGAATATTTTAACAAAAATATCGCCAAACATTTATAGTTGACATATAAAGGACCAGTAAGATTTGCCAAGGTTTCTACATTTCAAAATAAATTTCCATCCTTAAAACTATCCCTGATTAGTTTGTGAATTACTTTGGTACCATAACATTCTTGCTACAACCATAGAGAATAGTCACCATTAACTAAGCACATGCACTCAAAGGAAACTACAACAACCACACATAGAGAAGATAGCTCACAACCATGTATAACAACCATAGTTTTTATTTCATCTAGGCTAACACGTTGCTCTCCCAAGAAGATAGCTTAAAATAAGAGAGAAAAGACTCATTTTCTCTATGCAAGAGAGCTTTGTGTTAATGTTTAAGCCATTATTATAGTTCTTTGCATTTCAATAGATAACAATAGCATAATGCAAGATCACTGAGAAATACACAATCACAAGAGACACAGCATTTATCCTGGGAAACCCTCTAGGGGAAGAAAACCCAGCAAAACTTCCCTATTATAGATAGCCAATACAATGCCAAGAGATAACTTAAACTAATGCAGAAGATCCTCTCCCAAAAGATGCGCCACTCTCTCTCCTTCTCCAACTACAGTTTCGAAACTTGTCTCTCAATGAGCAAGTGAGGTGTGTGTCTAAGTGAGGCGCTAGCCTCCTTATTTATATAAGTCTGGCACGTGTGAAGTGTCTCTTCACTGGCAGGGCCAACTTCTCAAACTGGGTGGTTATAACCACCTTTATTATATTCTGAGGCCTCTTGATATATTCTGGGGCCGACTTCTTTTGCCTTTTACAATTACATTATGACCAATCCGCAAAAGGGGATTTGGTCCTTTTACAATAGCCGACATGATCAATCCACAATGGGGATTGATCCAATGAACAATATATCAAATAATAATAAGAATACACTTTGCAGTTACATTATTTTAACACTCCCCCTTAACAAGAAGGGCATTCTTCAACAACATCATGCGAGAGAGAGAAGACAACATCATCAACAACATCAAGTGGGTGAGAGGACAGCATCATCAATATCATCTTGGAACACTGACTGGCGTATCTATAAATCATCGGAAGTTTTCTTCATCGGCAACATCGTCATTCTCAAAGGAATGCAATCATCATCTGCATCAATATGTATTAGTATAAAACTGATACATCATCATCATCATCACAGCACGGGGCTGGCTCATTATAATAATACTAGACTGGCTTTACGTTACAACTATCTAGCCGAAAGCACAGTTCTAGTCTCATATCATAGTCTTGCTTTACGTCACAGCAATAAAGCTGGAAGCAAGATACTCGTCCTTCTTTACGTCACAGCAATCAAGCTGGAAGCAAGATACTAGATTGGCTTTACGTCACAGCTATCCAGTCGGAAGCACAGTGCTAGTCTCATCTCATCATCTTGCTTTACGTCACAGCTGTCAAGCCGGAAGCAAGATGCTCGTCCTGCTTTACGTCACAGCAATCAACCTGGAAGAAAGATACTAGACTGGCTTTACATCGCAGCTATCAAGCTGGTAGCACAGTACTAGTCTCATCACATCGTCTTGCTTTATGTCACAACCATCAGGTTGGAAGCAAGATACTAGACTGGCTTTACGTCACAGCTGTCAAGCCGGAAGCACAGTACTAGTCTCATCTCATTGTCTTGCTTTACGTCACAACCATCAGGTTGGAAGCAAGATACTAGACTGGCTTTACATCACAACTGTCAAGCCGGAAGCACAATACTAGTCTCATCTCATCGTCTTGCTTTACGTCACAGCGATAAAGCTGGAAGCAAGATATTCGTCCTTCTTTACGTCACAACAATCAAGCTGGAAGCAGGATACTAGACTGGCTTTACGTCAAAGCTATCAAGATGGAAGCACAGTTCCAGTCTTATCACATCATCTTGCTTTCCGTCACAGCAATGAGGCTAGAAGCAAGAGATGTCTCATCACAGCAACTACTCCCCCTTTCAGACTATACCAAGCTTATCTCGAAAGTGCTCAAACTTTACACGAGATAGAGACTTGGCCAACACATCAACAACCTGTTCATCCGTGCTAATGTACTGTAGCTTTAAGGCTCCTCTCTGCACCATGTCACGGATGTAATGATATCGGATCTCTATGTGCTTCGACCTATCGTGGAATACAAGATTCTCTGTTATCTTTATGCAGCTCTGGTTGCCACAAAGGATCGTGGTTGCTTCCATCTCTAGGTCAAATAGACCAGTAAGCAACTTTCGAAGCCATATAGCTTCACAGTTGGCAGAACATGCAGCAATGTATTCTGCTTCCTCTATGTTGGATTGCTTCCTACTCTGCCACAAGATCATGGTTGATCCCAAACTGAAACAACATCCTAAAGTGTTTTTCCTGTCAGAAACACTTCCTGCCCAATCCGCATTAGTATATCCACTCAATGTGAAATCATGATCTCCATCATAGCTGAGACCACAATCTATTGTACCCTTAAGGTACCTCATCACATGTTTTGCAGCCACTAGGTGAACATGTCTGGATTCTACCAGAAACTGACTCAAGGTGTTCACGAAAAAACAAATGCCTGGTCTGGTGTTTGTCAGGTACATCAGCGATCCAATAATCTGTCTGTGCAACGTGGCATCAATCAATTTTGACGAAGTGTCGACCAACAACTTCAGGTTCACTTCCATGGGTGTATTCATGGGCTTGCACTCCAACATGTCGAATCTCTTCAAGATTTCGACTGCATACTTCCCTTGGTTAAGGAAGATTCTCTCTAGACTCTGCCATACCTCAAGACCTAAGAAACAATGCATTAGGCCAAGGTCTTTCATTTCAAATTATGAGGCAAGTCTTTCTTACATTCAGTGATGAGATTTTCTTCTCCGGTTAACAATAAGTCATCCACATATAGCAGTAATATTACCGACTCATCGTTCATGACCTTGAAGTAGAGGTTAGAATCTGCTTTACTCTTGGTAAAGCCCAAGCTCGTCAGAAAGCTGTCTATTCGGCCATACCAAGCTCTAGGAGCTTGCTTCAATCCATACAATGCTTTCTTCAACCTGCAAACATGAGACTTCCTGTCTTCAACTTCAAATCCTTGAGGTTGCTCTATATACACTTCCTCTTCGACAACACCATTTAGGAAAGTTGTCCTCACGTCCATCTGGTGTAACTTCCACTACATCTTAGCTGCAAGAGCTATGATGGTTCTGATCGAAGTGTATCTGGCTACAGGAGCGAATGTCTCTTCATAGTCAATGCCTTCCTTTTGAGAGAAGCCACGAGCGACAAATCTTGCCTTATACTTCTCAATACTTCCATCAGCAGCATGTTTTATTTTGAAGAGCCATTTGGAGGATACCACATCTTTACTCTTCGGTCTGGGAACTATTTCCCATACTTCGTTCTTTATTATGGATTGGTATTCCTCTGTCATGGCATCTGCCCATTCTTTCCTCTGAATGGCTTCTTCAAAGCAGGTAGGCTCCTCCTCTAGAAGATCACACATCAAAACCGTATAACTGGAGAATGGCTTTGGTCTTTTCACTTGTCTCGTAGTTCCTTCAGGAACACCATACTTCTCTACATCTTGAATAAGCTCTCTAACCCAAGCTGGCTTTCTTGTATGGAGGGTCGTCATCTGAGGAGGTTCTTGAACTTCTAATATATCATGGTCTTCTAGAATTTCCTCATCAAGGGAAGTTACGACTTCCCTCACTGGTTCTGCGGCTCTGGGAACCTCCCTCATTGCAGTACTGGGGATTACAGATTCCTCTTCATATACTTCTTCAAGCTGGCATCTTCTAGATTTCTTGAGCGATGCATCTTCATCAAAGGTCACATCCCTGCTGATCTCAATGTGATGGTGACCTGGTATATAGATTATGAAGGCCTTGGACACCTCACAGTATCCCACAAATATTCCCTTCTTTCCTGAAGGTTCCAGCTTGTTTCTCTTCTCTTTCGGTATATGAATAAATACTGGGCAGCCAAATATTTTGAGTGGCTTACCTCTGGCTTCTTTCCGATGAAAATCTCTTCCGAGGTCTTGAGCCCAAGTGCACTATGGGATAATCGGTTCTGCACATATACAACTGCCACTGTTGCTTCTGCCCATAAGCACATAGGAAGATCTTGATCATGGATCATAGTCTTCACAGCTTCCATTATCGTTCTATTCTTTCGTTCAGTTACACTGTTTTGTTGGGGATTATAGGGAGTAGTGAGTTCCCTCTTGATCCCAACATCTTTGCAAAAGTTGACAGACTCTTTTGAGGTATATTCTCCTCCATTATCTGACCTGAGTATCTTAATCTTTCTTTCAAAAAGGTTCTCTATCAAGGCTTTGAATTCCTTGAACTTGCTGAACACTTCATCTTCAGATTTCAAAAAATGTATCCAAGTCTTACGAGAATAATCATCAATAAATGATACATAATATACATACCCACTAATGGAGGGCGATGGCATTGGGCCACATACATCTGAATGAATGAGCTCTAGGACTCCCTCTGCTTTGTTGTCTCTCTTCGGAAAAGGGTTCTTGATGTTCTTCCCTTGTGCACATCCATTGCATACGCCTTCATGGTCACCTTTGAGTTCTGGTAAACCTGTGACCACTTTGCATATGTATGGTAGCGCCTTGTAGTTGATGTGAGCTAATCTTCTATGCCTAAGTTCACATGAGTTTTCAATGGTGTGGATCATGGCAGCCTCTGAGTGACCCTTTAGTTTATACAAGCCATTTTCTTCACTTCAAATGATGATTGCTTCATTTAAGGTTTCTCCTTTAGCCCACATAAGAACTTCTCCATCTATAAAAACATGTAATGATGCCAAACCATTATGCTAGGATCATCACGGTTTTGGTGTATTTTTAAAACTTTTTACTGGTTGTGGTATTTCGTCAACCACTTTGCTGACCTACTTGTTTACATGTGTTTACTTGTTGAATGGCCTCTTGATTTCGGCCTTAGGGTTTATTGATGTGTTTATATGAATGTTTGTGGCAAATAAAAAGAAAAGACAACCATGGAACATACCTCAACCATATGCAATATGATAGACAAGCCTAAACATCTCAAATATGCTTTTATTCGTGAATAAAGGAACCTGCTACAATGAAGATGACGATCTGGAATGCTCAACAGATGGCTCCAAGATAGAAGTATGAGTTGTTACAACAAGCTCCCGACAATACAAAATAAGCCTCCAAAGGCTAGATAAGAGATGAAGACCAAGGCCAATGTAGATCTGGCCGTATGAAGTGCAGAAACCCTAACTAGATGATGCCACGTCCTGCTGGAATGCTGAAGCCCCTCAACAATTCGGCCCTACTGCCAAAAGTATCCAATCACCCCAAGAAATATGCCAACTGATAGATCCGACAACTGTAAGGACAACCCAGGTGACCAAATCTCCAAATCCACTCTCAATCCCTGTAGATCTGAAACTCCTCCACTGAATGGTACGCCCCCCTCGATGGCTGAAACCCTAAAAATTCGGCCTGGATAAATGAGGCCTCCAAACCTCCTGAAACTCTCCAAAATGATAGATCGGGGCTTGGTTACCTCCCTAGTGAAGTCCCAAGCGAAATGGTGAAGATCTGAGCTAGCAAATGACTAAAACCAATTTCTGAAGTTTGCTCCTCTCCTCCAATTCGTCCCATGCATCTAATAAATCAAATAACACCTGAAACTCCTCATGAATGGACTAGATTTGATGTCCAAGGCCCTGCAATGAAAACCCAAGTGATAGAATCTCCAAAAGCCCTGCCAATCTCCTACAACGAATCTCTCTCCAAGGATGGTGCACCCCCCTTGCTGGAAACCCCCAATGGTGCACCCTCCTTCTCTTCCTGTGCCTGTGGTTGTGTAGAACCTTCCTGCACTGATGTAGAACTAAGCTAGAATGGTGTGGGAGAGTATTGCATCTTCGAGACCAAGCTTGGGACAAGCTAGGTGGAATCTTTCACCACTGAATCGTCCTCTAGGGTTTATTAAGTCAAAACCCTCAAAACCCCCAAGAGATGGGCCCTCTAGCTAGAAGCCAGAAATCCAAAAAATAAACATACATGAATGAATTGAGTAGAGCCCCTTGCCTTTCCTTTATAATTTTTGGCTCACCTTGTCCCTCCAAAGTGACTTTCATTTTATTAATATTTAATTAATTAATTAAATCACTTTAATTAATTAATTAACCTTTTTACCTCTGAAAATCTCCTTATCTCTCCTTGTGGCTTCCCTGGCCATTGAAAGTCACTTCTCACCATCCCATCATGTAGTGTTGCTTCTCTTGATTCCAATGAGCTATTACACTGAGAAGTTTCTCCAAGTAATGTGCCCAAAATGACCTCTTCAGTGAATTCCATTAACTTATAGCTCAAAATAGTCAAAATCATGGAAATCGTCGGAATGCCACGGAACCAAAGCCAACCTGTGCGGAATGGCTCATAATGATGGAATATGATGAGCAATGCAAGATGGACCCCACAATGCCTCTCAATAACCCCTGTACTCCCTATAACACCCACCTAGCTACTTTGGTCATCATAAATCTCTGCACTGTGATGATGTCCCAAAGTGGGGACATTACAGTCCTTCCTGCTAGAAAATTGCTTGTCCTCAAGCAATAACCAAATCCCCTTGAATAAAATACCATCATCCCATGTCCACCTGTGGGATACACAGTAGAACCCATCCAAAGAGGAACACTCATACCGTCTGCCCCCTGGGTCCCATATCAAGTCACGACCTGCTAGGCCCTGGAAAGCATAACCCTGAAATACACCAACTTCGGGAGTCTCCTGCCTATGACACATGGCCTCATCTCGAAACGAATCCATCCTCCAAGTCTCTACCCAAATCCATACGGCCTCCAACAACTGCTCATACTAATGCCTGAATGAGGTGTTGCAAGTCCTCCATGAGACACCCGCAAGCGATGCACTCCTCTCAACACTGAAGCTCAATGGAAAGTTAGAATAACTTTCCCCTGCAATGGTACACTCTCTCCTGTCAGTCAGTGAAATGCTCAATCCTGCAATCCCTGGGTCCCATGCTAACCTCTGTCGAAGATCACCCTGCTGGCCCTGCACTACTCTGACCATGACTACATGTCCCCTGCATACATCCTGAATCCTCCTCTCCTGGGTCCTCCAGCTGAAATACATGTGAACATTGGACTTGTTGTCCAAAAACTGTATCAGTAAAGACACCTTTGTAGAAGAAGTACCTGTCCAACCGCCTACATGTCCGATCATGATGATCAAAAGTGAAAGGCTACCTCACTCCCTCAGACAAATCCCTACAGACCCACTCCAAATCGACCCCTAGTGGAGTGTGTGGCTCTCTAGCTCAACCTGGGTCCCCATGTAGTGAAACACCTTGCTAACCAGGTGAACTCCTAGATCCCATGGCAGACTTGGAAGTTTATCACTTCCAATCTCCTCTAACTGCTCTTGTGTTGGATTGATCACTGTCAAAAGCCCTCTGTGTTCATCTGCTATCATCTGGCCTATGGTGCTCACCATCACACACCAAGTCTCAGCTGGCTACCTATGACGATCCACCTCTATCCTGCTGGATGCTATAAAAGTACTCCTGTCAGGTGGTCTCGACCCACGCACTCTCCATGCCCTCTGCCACTGTCTATCTCTCCTCATGTTGTTGTCCATGATAAAAGTGTTAGAAGAGGGTAACAGGGGCATCTGTAGCTGACTGTAAGATTGAAAAATACCACCTGCCTCGGTCAATCCCAAGGATTCGACCAAAAGCACGTCTACCTGTACCCCTGATAACTGCTCGCCCGTAGCCATCACTAAACCCCAATCATCAGGTACAACCAGAAGTAAGTCCTCCAACTGCTAGTCAACCAACCTCCATCTCTCATCTCTCATGCTACCGTTGAAATGGTGAATGTGAGGTCTCATAACTATGTGCTGCTGCAAAGGAGTGGCATCTTCATGCTCCCCTAAGTGTGTCTCCTCCCTGCAAGGCAGTACACCCCTCTGAATCCCACCATACATCTCGGCATGCCCCTGTGAGCTATCACTCACCTCTGTATGCTCTCGCATACTCATGTCGCCTCCCGTAGACTCCTGTTGTATCATAGATCCTGGGCATGTTGTTGGATCAACCTCTACATGGAGGTCAACCGTTCTCGTAACACAAATGGAAGTGTCCTCCATCAACTGGTGCTCCTCTGCTAGATCACCAACATCCTCTATCAATGTGACTGACTGATACATCTGAGTGTCTACTAAGACAGATGAAGTGGATCTCTGACGAATCTCCTCAAGAGACTCATCTGATCTAGACTTCGATTCTTGAAGGGTTGTCTGTGTGCCTCTCAAGAATCCTCGAGTGCTCTCCAACTCCTGAGTGAGTCGGTCTACCTCCAACTCTTGCCCCCTCAAGGCCCTGTGATACAACTCGCCAATCCCCAGTAGGTAGTCCCTGTCTGTCAACAACTGCTGGTAGTCAATCCTCGTCATAGACACTCTCTTCCTGAGAGTGTGAAAATCATCCATGGAAAATCCCTCATCTGCACTACCATGTGCCACTGACGCTCTCCAACAGTAATCTGTCATCAATGCATGCATGTATCACTGCGCCTGGTGGCTGCCATGATCATATCCTCACTGACTCTCAACTATGCTGCTAAGTGGTGTGACTCCTGATCATGGTCATGCTAAGGTGCCACCTCATATCCCTCACTGCCACTGTCAGCCCTGCTAATGTCAACTCTACAGTCCCCAAAGACAGTCTTTGCATAAGATAACGTGCTAAACTGCCCACTGTCTACTGTGTTGTTGGGTACTCATGTATGCCACTGCACCCCATCACTAGATGCTATCTCCCCCTGAATCACAGTGTATCCTGTATGAGCAGCCGTATCCTCCTGTGCACTCAACCTGCTACTATCATCTGCGCCTCGATCCCATAGAGAATTATCCAGACACGTGCTATGGTCATCCTAACTGCTAAAGAGTGCATCCTCATCAATGCAGGCCGATCCTGGAAGTAAGTGCTCCATCAACCTATCAACATCCACAATCTGCTCAACTAATGGAGCCTCCAAAAGATGTGACTCAATCTCCTCATGCTGACCTGTAAGTGTAGGATCAACTACCTGCACGTCATGTGTCTCCTCCTGGATCTGTGGATCCATGCGTCCATGGTGTGCATCCCTCACACAAGGCTCCTCCATCATATCTGACATGCTACTGATATCCTCCTAGGACGTGCCTATCATGGATGTCTGAAAAGACGACAGATGTGTCACGACCATCAAAGGAAGCTCATCATCTCTAGGTGCTAACACGTGTGAATCCTCACTAGTGTCACCACTCTGTCGGGGTGTAAGGCCATCAACACCATGTGATATGTCTGTTGAAGTACTGGTGCTATCATCCTGTCCATCCAGCTGCCTATCCACTACACAAGCGTCATCATCCTCCTCAAGTGTGCAAGCATCACTAGCCTCTGTGCAAGAGTCATCATCACTATCCTCTAACGTAGAGTCACTATCACTAGCCTCTGTGCAAGAGTCACTGTCATCATCCGATTGCTCCAAATCAGCATGTATCGCTCCCTCCTCACACATCTCATCATCACTATCATAGTGTACCTCAATAGTGTGCTTCTGATCCTTAGCCTTGCACCTATGATCTGGTTCCCACGACCCCTTGCAGTAGTGGCAAGGTTGTGTGCTCCTAATGGGCGTGAGGTCTCTCTGTTCTTCCCACCATCTTGCTGCTTCTTTTCTCTTTTTATCTGCTATGATGATCCCATGTAAAATATCCTCTTCCCTCCAATGGGGATTTCTATAGGCTGCATACTGTGGAAAGGTTATTATAGCCTTAATTTCCTCGCTAAGGCCGTGATAAATGATCTCCAAACATGATATCTCAAGGCACATCCTATCCATCTCTCCTTAGGGCTCTGTATGTATGTGTTAATTCCCACTGGCTGGCAGGAATCTAAGCTCTGAAACCACTATAATGATCCCAAGCCATTATGCTAGGATCATCACGGTTTTGGTGTCTTTTTAAAACTTTTTACTGGTTGTGGTATTTCGTCAAACACTTTGCTGACCTACTTGTTTGCATGTGTTTACTTGCTGAATGGCCTTTTGATTTCGGCCTTAGGGTTTATTGATGTGTTTATATGAATGTTTGCGGCAAATAACAAGAAAAGACAACCATGGAACATACCTCAACCATATGCAATATGATAGACAAGCCAAAACATCTCAAATATGCTTTTATTCATGAATAGAGGAACCTGCTATAATGAAGATGCCGATCTAGAATGCTCAACAGATGGCTCCAAGATAGAAGTATGAATTGCTACAAAAAGCTCCTGACAATACAAAATAAGCCTCCAAAGGCTAGATAAGAGATGAAGACCAAGGCCAATGTAGATCTGGTCGTATGAAGTGCAGAAACCCTAACTGGATGATGCCACATCCTGCTGGAATGTTGAAGCCCCTCAACAATTCGACCCCGCTGCCAAAAGTGTCCAATCACCGCAAGAAATATGCCAACTGATAGATCGGGCAACTGTAAGGACAACCCAGGTGTCCAAATCTCCAAATCCACTCTCAAACCCTGTAGATCTGAAACTCCTCCACTGAATGGTACGCCCCCCTGGATGGTTGAAACCCTAAAAATTCGGCTTGGATGAATGAGGCCTCCAAACCTCCTGAAACTCTCCAAAATGATAGATCGGGGCTTGGTTACCTCCCTAGTGAAGTCCCAAGCGAAATGGTGAAGATCTGAGCTAGAAAATGACTAAAACCAATTTTTGAAGTTTGCTCTTCTCCTCCAATTCGTCCCATGCATCTGATAAATCAAATAGCACCTGAAACTCCTCATGAATAGACTAGATCTGATGTCCAAGGCCCTGCAATGAAAACCCAAGTGATAGAATCTCCAAAATCCCTACCAATCTCCTACAACGAGTCTCTCTCCAAGGATGGTGCGCCCCCCTTGCTAGAAACCCCCAATGGCGCGCCCTCCTCTTCCTGTACCTGTGGCTGTGTAGAACCCTCCTGCACTGATGTAGAACCGAGCTAGAATGGTGTGGGAGAGTATTGCATCTCCGAGACCAAGCTTGGGACAAGCTAGGTGGAATCTTTCACCACCGAATCGTCCTCTAGGGTTTGTTAAGTCAAAACTCTCAAAACCCCCAAGAGATGGGCCCTCTAGCTAGAAGCCAGAAATCCAAAAGATAAACATATAAGAATGAATTGAGTAGAGGCCCTTGCCTTTCCTTTATACTTTTTGGCTCACCTTGTCCCTCCAACGAGACTTTCATTTTATTAATATTTAATTAATTAATTAAATCACTTTAATTAATTAATTAACCTTTTTACCTCTAAAAATCTCCTTATCTCTCATTGTGGCTTCCCTGGCCATTGAAAGTCACTTCTCACCATCCCATCCTGTAGTGTTGCTTCTCCCGATTCCAATGAGCTATTACACTGAGAGGTTCCTCCAAGTCATGTGCCCAAAATGACCTCTTCAATGAATTCCATTAACTTATAGCTCAAAATAGTCAAAATCATGGAAATCGTCGGAATGCCATGGAACCAAAGCCAACCTGTGCGGAATGGCTCATAATGATGGAATATGATGAGCAATGCAAGATGGACCCCACAATGCCTCTCA